>LGRX02004073.1:0-15281 GCA_001247695.2 Cymbomonas tetramitiformis | reverse complement strand
CGTGATGTGGCGCTTTGGAGTTCGATCGAGTTTTATCGACGGACTCCAAATCTGTCAGCGCTCCACATCAGAATTTTATATCCGCGACATAATGTTATGTGCATCGTGATGTGGCGCTTTGGAGTTCGATCGAGTTTTATCGACGGACTCCAAATCTGTCAGCGCTCCACATCAGAATTTTATATCCGCGACATAATGTTATGTGCATCGTGATGTGGCGCTTTGGAGTTCGATCGAGTTTTATCGACGGACTCCAAATCTGTCAGCGCTCCACATCAGAATTTTATATCCGCGACATAATGTTATGGGCATCGTGATGTGGCGCTTTGGAGTTCGATCGAGTTTTATCGACGGACTCCAAATCTGTCAGCGTTCCACATCAAAATTCATATCCGGGACATAATGTTATGTGCATCGTGATGTGGCGCTTTGGAGTTCGATCAAGTTTTATCGACGGACTCCAAATCTGTTAGCGTTCCACGCCCAAATATGTTTTCGTGGGATATTTCTATGTGCACGAACATGTGGCGCTTTGGAGTTCTGGACTGACTTTACTTAATGGACTTTATGCTCCTGAAACCTAAGAGTAAGTAGCACGCCTTGCCCAAGAAACATGGGGATCAACCGTGGAACAAAGGCTGTCAAGAAAGCTATTTCGAGGAAGCAAGAAAAGGTTGTAGAGAAATGTGTGGTCCCCGATTGTGCGGTCCCCAAAACTATTGCACCGGCGATCAAATGTAAGACGTGCCATGGAGGTGGTTCTCAGGGCGGGGGGGCACAAAGCGTTACATTTCGGCAGAATTTTTATTTTAATTTCTTTTGGCGATAAACCGTATTGACCGACCTGACCGACCTCCGAGAATCATTTGTTAACCCGCCCGAAAGACTCATTTTCGAAGCTGCAGACGCCACAAAAGTGAGTGAACCTTAACCTTAACACTACTTGCGTTCACATGTGGCTTAGCCAAAAGAATTTCAGCATCGTGTGTTGCAGGGTTCATATGCCGCAACCCGTGGAACTACGCCACAGTCGACCCAAGAGCCAGCTTCTGTAGTCCCTAAAAAGGTCAGCAACTCATAATTACTAGATTCCAAATATAATATATCAACGCATTTCTAGTTCTATGCCTCGCTGCGTGTATGCCCTTTGTGATGCAGAGTTCACTGCAACTGGCGCCGTCGGCGACCCCTGTATCTCAGGCTTCTGAGATCTCAGCACCCAAAGCTACTCTTGACCCACAACTAAAGGTGAGCGCTCCTTATAGTTGAATATGTATAAAGCATCGCACCGCATAGATATGCAGATATGCATAAGCACATACATTAGCACACAATTTGTGCTCACCGCAGCATCTCGCACAACACGTCTCACATGATAGGGGCGGCAGCCTGACCGGTTCGCCACCGGTCAGCTCAGGTTGAATCCCTGACCGCCTCGAGGTGGGCGCACTCTCGGCAGTGCCCGGCCGAGTGTGCGCCCAAAGCCATATTCAAAGCATCCCACCATAAGCATACGCACAGGGACACACCTTGTGCTCACTACAACATCTCGCACATACGCATAAGCATACATTGTATTTCCGTTGCAGCATCTCGCACGGCACGTCTCAGGTGATAGGGGCGGCAGCCTGACCGGTTCGCCACCGGTCAGCTCAGGTTGCATCCCTGACCGCCTTGAGTTGGGCGCACTCTCGGCAGTGCCCACGCCAGCCGAGTGTGCACCCAAAGCCATATTCAAAGCATCCCACCATAAGCATACGCACAAGGACACACATTGTGCTCACTACAGCATCTCGCACATACGCATAAGCATACATTATTGTATTTCCGTTGCAGCATCTCGCACAGCACGTCTCAGGTGATAGGGGCGGCAGCCTGACCGGTTCGCCACCGGTCAGCTCAGGTTGAATCCCTGACCGCCTCGAGGTGGGCGAGGGATTCAACCTCGCTATTATATATTTAGCAAGATTTTGGGTGCTAAATCTCAGCACCCAAAGCTACTCTTGACCCACAACTAAAGGTGAGCGCTCCTTATAGTTGAATATGTATAAAGCATCGCACCGCATAGATATACAGATATGCATAAGCACATACATTAGCACACACTTTGTGCTCACCGCAGCATCTCGCACGGCACGTCTCAGGTGATAGGGGCGGCAGCCTGACCGGTTCGCCACCGGTCAGCTCAGGTTGAATCCCTGACCGCCTCGAGGTGGGCGCACTCTCGGCAGTGCCCGGCCGAGTGTGCGCCCAAAGCCATATTCAAAGCATCCCACCATAAGCATACGCACAAGCGCACACATTGTGCTCACTACAGCATCTCGCGCATACGCATAAGCATGCACTATATTTCCGTTGCATCATCTTGCACAGTACGTAGTTTTGCATACGATAATAATAGCCGTATACCATAATGCCACTTGCAAGTATCCATACATTAGGTTGTATATGAACGTGGAAATATGAACATGGAAATGCACTTGCATAGTGAATTGCTCTTTTCAAAAACATCTCCCATGTGCATAACATGGCACCCTGATATTTGCAGTGAACAAATTGGCCCCGCGCGGCTACTCAAAAACCTAAAATATCAAAATACTGCATCGGTTTTGTTTCTACGAACCTTCTCCAATGTTCTCCAAAAATATTAAGTCATATAATATCATTTCCCGGAATCATGCACTTTATAGCGCCCCGCCCCATAGCCCATACATAATAAAACCTCCGCTCTCACGACTAGTATCTCTCCCACACGGCCCCGCAACCCGATAACAATAAAATATGGGCTATGCAACTTTCTAATGCCTTCTACTAGCATGGTGCACCTTCACAAACTTGTCATTGGCCTCGTAGCGACACATTCATATGTCGCGCATGCATGCCAAGTGCAAAACACGATTTCCTGCTGTTTGCAGTGACCAAAATGGCCCCGCACGACTACTCCAAAACCCTAAACGTCAAATTTTTACATTTTTGAGTTTGTCCAAACCTTCTCCAAACTTCTCCAAAAGTATCAAACCGTGTAATATCATCATTTCCCGAAATTGTGCACTTTATAGCGAACCCCGCATACGCCGAACCCCCTCTCACAGCTAATATTTCACCCACACCACCCCGCCAACAACCCTAAAACCCTAAAATATTTGATATGCAACCTTTCACTGCCTTCTATTAGCATGTTGTACCTTCCCAAACCTTGTAATGGCCTTTTATAAACTTATTAATTTGTCGCGCAAGCATTCCATGTGCACAACTTGATTCCCTGGTATTTGCAGTAAACGAAATGGCCCCGCACGGCTACTCCAAAACCCGAAATGTCAAAATTATACATTTTTGAGTTTGTCCAAACCTTCTCCAAACTTCTCCAACCTTCTAACACTTCTAAATGTCATTTTTTCGAAAAATCGTCAAATTATGCATAAACGTACCACCCACGCGTGCCACATGCCTTGAATCCGTTCGTATCTGTACCTGTCGGAGCCAACGAAAATCAGGCTTCGTTCGATCGGATACACGAAATTTCAGGATTGTCACTGTATCCGTCCTCGAAAATCCAGAAAATGTCTGGATTAGTCTCCGTGGATCCGTTATATTCCATGCTGCCGATCGAAAAGTCAAATGTCAAATTATCAATTGTGATATGAATTTCGATTGTCAAGGGATATAAACTAATCAAAATGTGGGCAAATGTCACGGAATTATCCTCTTAGCACATCTGGGAAAGCAGGGCCATATTGGCAAACACCCTAAAGGATGTGGGTTCAAATTTTTACTTGGCAGGTCTGGATTCGCAGAATCGTCGGAATTGACGGATTTTTTACGGATCAGGATTCGATGCTTCGAATCCAGTAGAATTTCAGGATCTGCCCGTATCTGTATCTTTCGAAGCCGGTTAAATTGAGGATTCGATAGGTCGGATTCTGATTTGTGTCTGGATCCGGAGCAACGAATCCGGATCCGTTGTCGACACTGTCGATAACGCTAAAAGAACTGTCGGCGAGTAACGATATTTTCAATATATCGATATATCGAAGTATCGATACCGTCCCTTGGAATTTTCATCAAGGCATGGTATCGGTTGTGGCGAGGGCCATCGATAGTTTTTTTCTCAAAAAATGATCAATTGGTTTTGATAGCAAGTAAATATGATCAATTGGTTTCTAGGTTGGTGCTAACGCGACCCCCACCCCCGTTATAACGTACGTTATAACGTCAAAAGGGGGTGCACGTTATAACGTCATGTTATTTCGACCTTAACACTGGGCATCCTCTACAGTCTACACTCAGTTGCGTCACTTCATACTAGACTTCATATATGATATATCGATCACTTACGTCATCATGGCATTACTTCATATATCAGTCACTATCTCACTTAATCATTTTTAGGCAACGAAGAGGCTTCCGTCGTATGCAAAAAATGTCTGATGGTCTAAAAGGTAATGTCTGACTCCACACTTATTTAATAACTAGATACCCACTTTAGTTATTACGTACATAACGGCAGGCAACCAGGCATCGCGTCATTCCTGATTCCTGATTCCTGATTCCAGATCCCGTTCCGTTCGGGAGGCTTAAGTATGGGGGGCAGAGTGCACGATTTAACGCGCGTTATAACGCCAAAAGGGGGTGCACGTTTTAACGCGTTATGAGTTATTACCAACCTAGATTGGTTTTGATAGCAAGTAAATATGATCAATTGGTTTTGATGAACAGTCAAATTAATCAATCAATTCTGATAGGTAGCAAAACAGATCAATCAATTATGATAGGCAGCAAACCCGATCGATCAATTCTGATAGGTAGCAAACAGATCAATCAATTCTTATATGCGACCAACCCGATCAATCAATTCTGATATGCAGCAAAATTGATCAATTGTGATATGTGGCAAAAAAATAATATCAAATTATTTACAACACTACTAAACTCCCCTAACAGTATCACACAATCATAATATATGATACATCTAAGTATTAATTCCCGCCATAAGCGTGTGCTCGAGTGTGCCTTCCCCCGTGCATAATTTTATGGGTTTAATGTGGAATGCGCGTACCGGAATATCCTAGTTCACTCGCGCAGTGGAAGCGTGGAGGGCCCATAACCTACCGGAATATCCTAGTTCACTAGATATCAGAGGTCCCGAACTGTGTGTGGATAAACTGTCAAGATAGATAAACCCTAAGCTAGATATACCCGGAACGGTTTCGGACGGTTTCGGAGTCTAGCCTACCTGTGACACAGCGTGTGTCACAGCACGAACCTATAGATCGGTCAGCAGTCCCGTGTTGGCCTAGGAGTCTGTCATAGGGGCCTGCACCGGGACTCCCGGTCAGGGCTGCCTATACAGATTTTAGCAGCGCGTAGGCAAATCCCATATATGGTGGAATGCGCGTAGGCAAATGATTTTAATGTGGAATGCGCGTAGGCAAATTATTTTAATGTGAAATGCGCGTAGCCAGATTATTGTAATGGTGGAATGCGCGTAACCAAATGATTTTAATGGTGATCTGCCCGTAGGCAAATGAAATTAATATGCGATAATATGTAGGCAGACCGTGAACAAGCTAGATAGTGCTTCGAGTATTGTGTTCGGTATACAACTGTATGCCAAGCACAATACAAGTTCGCATAGTAATTCTTCGGTGTCTTAGGAAGAACATGTCCCTTGCGCACGCAGCATCCGTTCAGATTTTAGGAGTCTGGACGCGGCGCGTTAGAGGGGGTGATTGGGCATGCGCCGAGTCAGCGGCTCGACGCATGCCTCGCAAGGAAGCATACTAAACAGCATAAGCACATCAAACATATTGCATGTGCTTTGGAAGGGAAAACACTTTTTGAAGCAGAAGCAAAAAACAATTTACCTGTCGGTTGGAGGTGGCCTTTTTGCCAGCTTTCTTGGCGGGTCCGCTATGGGGCGATGTGGCCTTGCGCTTTTTGGCCTTCGCCACCTCCGGGTTTTTCATGCCCTTCAGCTCAAACCTTTGGTAAGCGTCCATGATTTTTATTAACGCAGAGGTCCCACGTCTGCGTCCGGAAATTGGCAACGGTCCAGTGCATGAAGTATCCGTTGATAAGCGTGCTGCCGAACACGGAATGCTTGGAGAACGCTACTTGCTTCACATGCGTCTACATCGACTGGTTCAAGTGAGACATTGTGGGGAACCAACATGCGACCCGATCGAGGTGAGCGTCGATGTCATCGTCAAGCACCGTCGACGTCTGCTTGTCTGGATCTTCATCCCCCGCCTCCTCGATGTACACGAATCCGTTGGGATATTTCTTGGGATCCGGGAGTGAAAATCCATGAGCTGATTCGAATCTCGCCATTTTCTGCACCAGCCCGTCGGCCTTGTAGTGCCGGGGTCAAAACCGGCCAAAAATTGAGACCTGTATTTGCATGCAAATGACGGGTACCAGTGTGCCACGCGTGTGTATTGAGCCGGGAACGCCTCTCCTTGAACGTGGGAGAGCGCCTCCTAGGGACGAGTTTCCTGTGCATTGCACAGACATGTTTGATGGGGAAAGCCTTCGTGAGGATTGTCGCGGGGACTATGTTCGATTTCAGCCCGGATCCGGCTCCGCTGAATTTTAGTGGGGGCGTGTACAAGGCATGAAGTTTGAGTTTGATAGGATGGGTAAAAGCGTTGTCACATTTCGGGTGAGACTCCTTGAGACTGTGTTGTCGTTTGCCGATCGACTCCATATTTCGGAGGAGGAAGCACGAGTTTTGCTGTCTGATCTTTAACAAAACCTGCGGCCATGCGTAATCTGTCAGGGCGTCCCGTGAACGTGAGTGGTCCTTGGGATGGCACTTTGGTTATGATGAGATGTATGAGCTGTTTATGACTGACGAGTTGTTGGATGTGCACGAGACGTATTTTTTCGGCAAGGGCGACGTTCACGATTTTAGGATGTTCAGAAAACTGTACCCTGTCGATTGCTTTGTGCCCCCACACACCACGCTCAAGCACATACTGAAACGCTGAAACGCGCGTTCTGAATTACGGAATGCGCAAAGCAAAACTGGTAGAGGTGTTCCGCAGTCTCTATACTTGGGGAAACAAAGTCCGAATAGAGTGACTGTGAGATGCGTGGCCGCACACGCCGTTCTTCACTAAAATTGCGGTGAAGGGGCGCCGTGTGCTTGCGGACAGTGCTCAAAACGGACTTTGAGTTTGAACTGAAGTCACTTCTGCTGATATGCGGGCGTTTATCAACGCCGTTGGACACCGGTCAAGTCTCGAGGTACGCCAGGTCAACAGTATTTGAACTCGAAAATTCAAAACATATAGGATACTTTGACTCAGCCTCGCGTGCAATATATTGTAACAAACGCCGGCTTCTCGTGGTACCGAAGCCGGGGTTGTCCAGCTGGTGACAGGCGTGACAGTCATGACGAGTATGACAGACCTTGCTCGTTACAACTGCTTGAGGGTGGGAGGCTTGGTTAAGAAGATATGGTCATTGTAGGATGACTGTGAAGTGATAAGAAGATATGCCAACTACAATATTGTCACTGACGTGTCAGTCAGAAGATGGGGAGTGGTAACATCATTAAAGCTGGCATAGAATAGTGACATCCTATTGGTAGATGAAGATTTCAGGGCGGAAGCCTGTTACAAGTTTTTACAGATGTGACATTGACTTGAGAATAAGTAGGCTCTGACCGCAGGTCAGGACTAGTGGACTCATTATTGTTTTGCCTTCGCAAGTGCTAGGTGGCTGTTCGCGTGCCAAGTGCTAGATTGCTAAGACAGTTCTGCTCACAGTTTTGTACAATAATTCGTACTTTTGGTGATTTTGTTAATCTTTTGATGAATATATTATACTGCTGTTTTTATCTTTTTACAAAACAATAATGTCCTGCGCGGAGCGGCTTTTTATTTCGGTACGAATTCAGAAGTAAGAGGCTCTTTGGCGACAAGTCGACAGCAGTCAAGAAAAGCGGATTCGGGAGACAGGCGACTCCAGGGACATCCTTGGTGTACTGGCGGACCCTTTTTCCTTTGTTATTTGGTGGTGCTTACACACGGAAAGACTCACGGCGGCGGCGACAGCGAACCAGCAGTTAATTACTATCCTAATGAGTGGTTTCTTATCTTGCGGTTCCTCTAGCTTGGCCACCTTGTCTGACAGTGAATCCAGGGACACCCATGGTGTACTGGCCTATCTCTAAGCGGGTGTGTCACTACTAGAAGGAAATTCGCAGCGGCATCAGCCTGGAAGGCGGCGGCGACAGCGAATCAGCAGTTAATTACTATCCTAATGAGTGGTTTCTTATCCCGCGGTTCCTCTAGCTTGGCCACCTTGTCTGACAGTGAATCCAGGGACACCCATGGTGTACTGGCCTATCTCTAAGCGGGTGTGTCACTAGAAGGTAATTAACAGCGGCATCAGCCTGGAAGGCAGCTAGCGGATTAACTCTTTATATTATGAACACAGCAAAGACTGCTCTGGCAACGGTGTCTAGTGAATCCAGGGGTACTCAGTACACTGGCTCAGCTTAAACACCGCTGATTACTTTGGAAATATTGGTGGATTAGCGTGCAGCCTTTCTTCTTTTCTCTGGCAGCTTTTGGCGACTCTAGACCTGTGGTGAGGCACTTATGATACCTTTCACCTTCTTGATAAGCAGTGGCTTTGCTAATCCGGGGGTGCTCAGCACACTGGCCTAGCTAAAGCTCTGCTGTGCATCTCCTATCACTGTCAACTATCTGCGAAGGAACACTTTCATGACACTTACAGTGGAACACTTCTCGCGAAGCCGCCTGAGCGTGCCACCTAGTCCGAGCCGCGGGCCCAAAAATAATTTTCAAAAATGCGATTTTGTTACTAACTGTGCTCGCAGGATGCAATAACGACACCACAGAGAACACACTAACGGCACCATGGCGGACGACACAACGGACACATACAGATTCGGCCCGCCCACACCCCACATGTCACATTGCCGCCTCGCACCCTACGCAGGCTAACGGTTTTTTGTACCTGCAGGGCGAAGATACGCTCCAAAACACGTTCGTACCACACTCGAAAACAACCCTCCAGCACACCAAACTCGTTCTCGCAAGAAATATGGCCAAAACCGCTAACAAACCCAGACTGACGTGCGCAGGCTCGTCAAAATCGACCCAAAACACCACCGTGGGCGGGCAGCATCACCAACCGCAAGGAGAAGCAACAGCTGGCCTACCTGAAATCGAAAACATGCCAGAGTACGACCAGAGCCCTGACGGCTCGGACTTGGACTCTGAGCCGAACCACTCTCCAAAAATAACATCTGTTGAACTCGGAATGTCGGACTCCGACTCCGAGCTAGAGTACGCCACTCCGGAAGCTGATCGGGCAACCGGTATGGCAGGCATACAACACGAAAAGGACGTTCCATCGGAACGTACCGACAAAACACACGCAGAAGACAAGCCACCCAAACAACAGAAGACCAAGAGGGTACACTTCGCGGGAAGTGCGATCCCGCAAAAACATAAAACAAACAAAAAACAAGAAGACGGGCTACCCGGCACTGCCGGCCCCCGCGCCAGAAACCCCGAGGGGACTGAATCTGGTAACAAAACACAAGTCCAGCCAGAGGAGCTGCGAAGGGCGCTGGACCGGCCCATCGACTACAGAAAAGTCGACGGAGCCCCAGCTGACAACATCCCGAGCCTCCTTGAGTACACCACATCAAAGAGCACAGAGACCACGCTGGAAAAGGTGTCTCGAATCTACCAGCGCCGTCCTAAGGCCACGGAAAACCCGGAAGCCAAAATCTACCACATCGCCACCAAGTGGCACACCGACCGCAGGGAGGTCCTGGTGGCGGAGGACCCTCCCGCGCATGCCTTCAAACTAGGAGTGCCCGTGGTACGTGGGGAGAGACTCTCTCTCACCCACGTACGATCAGTCACGGGCAGCAGCCTTGACCCAAGCGACACAGGGCCCACAGGCTTCCCGTACACAGGCACCCCACAATTAAAAATAGTGGACTTGGACGAGAGCATCAAGGAAGTGCTCAAGTACCTCCGGTACCTGAACGCCCTTCTTTTTGAGGTGTCCGACTCACCAGAGGCCGTTGTGTACGACCTCCGACACACCCACATCTGGCTCAACAGTGCGGGCAGAGTCAGGCAAATAGACCTTGCCTTCCAAAACAGACCTCTGGCAGCCTTTGTGCTGTTTAACCCAGTCTTTCGGCTCCCACTACACGTGGTGCCGCAGGCGCATCAAACCTGCACAAGGGAGCAGCCAGTGCTCCCTTGCATCTACGTATGGTCCCCCTGGGAGCCAGTGGAAGGGCCGACAGCAGGACGCAGTGTCCTGGTCTACGGGCCACTGCTCAAGGGGAAAACCATCGAGCAGGTCTCAAACATCCTGGCGACCTCCGTCATCGAGAGACGGGAGTCAAGGCACGAGCTCGGGCACCTGGTTGACAGGATCCGTAAAGGTACGGTGAGAGAATCTCCGGAAGACGCAGCCCTCAGGGAGGTGATACTACTGGAGGCAGTCTCACCGGCTGCAGCGGAGCTCATCGTGCAACACCCGTACCCCTGGGGTGTGGCCACGACCACTTGCTGGCTACCCAGCAAGGAGGTCAGCGACGAGGTCGCAGCCCGGGAAGTGGCCATCGTGGACAGGAAGCAGATACTGCACGACCATCACCGAAGCCACATCGTGCAGGCCGTCGTAGAGCACATCGAGAAACTTACAGCCAACACCACTGCCCTCAAGGGCACCGAAAACATCTTTGACTTCCACGTACCGTCCCGGCAGTGGGCACCTTCGACGCCCGGGGACCCATCGTCTCTGCTACAGTGGAAGCGCAACGGTGGTGGGTATACGATCAACTACTACGCCATACTTGCGGAGGAGGCGTACGAAGCGATCGCCAAGGCGGGTAAACAGACGGTGCGAGTACTGGCAGGGGTAGACGACGCTGGCCGACACATCTCCACCTCGATCACGGTTGAGGTGGGGAGGTGGAGCGCCCAAGGGGCGGGCACCAAACAACGTCAAGCCCCACGAGCAGCACGCGGCAGGGAGGCGCGTGGGGGAAGAATCGACCAGATAGCCGAGGTGGTGGCCTCCCAGTTCATCAATAAAGTGGGATCAAAAGCCGACGAGGTCTTCCAGCAGGCCGTAGCCACCAGCAAGCAGCCCACCCCCGAGACCAAGAAGCTGCTCAAAAACATCAACAAGCAGCTGGAAAGGTTCAACGAGTCCAAGCCCGTCACACTGGACGAACTCCGAGACCTGCACAGAGAACAGGAGCGCAACGCTGGGGTGCGCCATACAGAAATCACTCAAGAGGTAAGAGGCTTCCATAAAACATACCAGGAAACCGGTGGTGCCATGGTGAACACCCTCAAGGCACTCACCGATCGCCTGACAGGAGAAGGAAAACAACAGGCACCCGATCATCCGCTTCACTTCACGAAAAAATCACCACAGACTGCAGAGGAGGACGATCAGTACCGGGGCATCCCCTACACTGGCAAGAAACCCGACCCCAAGAGGAGCCAGCCCCCGCCAAAGAGACCAGCAACCAACACGGGGGGCCGGGCGATCGACGCCGAGCCACCGGCGAAGCGGAGGGCACAAGGGGGTGCACAGGCGACAGCACAAGAGGGGGCACAACCTGAGAGCCCCCGATCAGCCCCGCCACTCACTAGAAAGGTGAGTAATCATACAACCCCCTGCCCTGCTGACCAACTCACATCACAACCCACCACACCCTGCCAGTGGAATCACACCCCCACGGCACTAACAAATAACATCTGTGCTGCAGAGGACCAAGGAAGCAGCAGGCCTGCAAGACAGGGTGGCATAACAGAGCCAGCTGCAGGGCCTCATAGCAAGAGAAGGGATATTGAAAGCAGACCTAGTAAAGTCAGCCTGAACTTACAACTCAAAGTAATATTTATGTTGTCTCTGCCTGCCATTGCAACTGCCACTGACAAATGCTGTGAATACATGCACCCAGCAAGCACTTCCCACACTGACCACGCCGGGGGACCGAGCATTAACCACACACCGTTCGAAAGGAAAATGTCAATTCACCATAATAACTTACTACAAACTAACCGAAAACTAATAGCAACACCCCAGCAGACAAAGAGTCCACACCACTCTGGGGTTCACCTTGACGACACACTAAATAACAGGAATGATGATACCTCGCGACACTCACACCCTCATGCCAGTGGCAAGCAAAACAGTAAGCACCGAAGGGACAGCAGATGCGGATACACGCCAGTGATGGCAAAGGTCCTACCCACGCATTTTAGCCGAGGGAGGGCAACATTACCGCCCACCTGGCTAAAACATAACTGTCCTAATACAAACAACCCTACGGTAACCCTAAGCAAAAAAGATACAAATGACCATGCACAACCCAAAATAATGGGAATAAAACTGAAAAACCTCGGGGGAAGACTCAGGGGGGTGGAAGGACTGTATACACAAAATATAGGAGCAAAATTCCAATGGCCGACCACAAGCGAATTCCTAAAAATGCTCTACGTTAAATTCGGAAAAACCGGAGAACATACTGAAACCCGGAAAAATTTTTGCACCACCACGGGACAACAAAACAAAAGCACGGCCCACCTTGGAAATACCATTAGGGGGGTTACAGCAAGTGATTTAGGGCAATGTAACGCTGTAACCATAAACCCAACAATTGGAATGCATAGACACGGGGAAGGCAGAGCAGCGGCAACCCAATGTAACTGTCCCCACCAGCTGACAGTAGCATTACCACCCACCCGCTTAACCCATGAATGCCCGAATAATACAAACAACCCTACTATAACCCTAAGCAAAAAAGGACACAAACGACCTTACACAGCCCAAACTACTGAGAAGGAAGCCAAAAAACTCTAGGGGACGACTCATGGGGGCGGAAGGGCAATGCACACAAAATATGAGAGCAAAACTCCAAAAGTCGACCACAAGCGAATTCCTAAAAATGCTCTACGTTAAAACCAGAAAAACTGGAGAACATGTGGAAACCCAAAAATTTTTTGGCACAGCCATGAGACAACGAACTAAAAACACAACTCACTCTGGGAATACCTTTAGGGGCGTTACAACGGGCGATTTAGGGCAATGTAACGCTGTAACCATAAACTCAAAAAATAGACTACACGACTGCACGAAGTGCGGAGCAGCAGCAACTCAATGTGAACACCCCCACCGACCAACAGCAACACTACCACCCACCCGACTGGTAAGGAGTAACCAGGACATTGCCAGGCCCCTGCAGAACGCCGCACTCGCCCTGACCCCAATACTCACCATGCTGTTACTTACCACATTGCCAAGAGGAAAAGCGCCAGGCCGCACGAAGAAAACGAACAACATTGAACCCAACAGCAGAACATGTAAAAGGAGGTGCAGGAGGAAATGGACCAAAGCGAGAAATGCAACGAAAGGGAGAGCACAACCACCTCCCGGCCAGAAACTGCTCAGAATAATTTACCGAAATGGTAAACCCATGCTCATTAGGACAAGGAAACCGGAATATGCGGTAACTACAATACCAGAGGGCACCCCAACCAAGCGCAAGCTGCTGATGAGGGGAGTTGAGCAGAGAATGAGACAAAGAGCCAGCCGCTGCAAGCGGAGCATGGCAGGTGGGGGAAGCCAGGACCACGCAGGGACGCACCCACACAACACCACCTCAAAAGGACTGTTCGAAAAGAAGGGCCGACTGAACATGTTCCAAATGCAACATGCCCACACACTATATGAGAATGACCCATTGCCTCCTCTGGTGGTAGCTTCAATGAGGGAAACACTGAAACCAGGGAACACCAAAGAGCCACATACTACGAAGGCACTACAACTACTCAGGAACCTCCAGAGCTTCTGCATACCGGTGTGCGATGGCAAGCACTGGAGAGTAGTGCTGGCGGGACCAGACAAAGCAAACGACAAACTTAAGCTCTGGATATATGATTCCTTGAATGGTAAAACTAAAGCAACCCTACACAACACAAAACGACTTACAACGGAAATGACCAACTGGGCAGAACACCTCGCAGGGAAACTGAGCAGACAAGTAACAGTGGAACTAATGAATGTAGGCAACCAAAGCGCACAAGACCACTACAGCTGTGGGGTATGGGCCCTGATGGCCACCAAAGCATGGATGCACTTCCAGGAAACATGCCCAGAGGGACACTGGCCCACCCACTTCAATGAGGCGGTCAGCAAATGGGGACCCACCAACAGAGCAGCGGTGGATGCCTACAGGAAGTCGATACAGCACACAGTGAAGAAAAGAATAACTGCCGCCGAAGGACAACAGCAAACGCCAGGAGGCAGTCAGCAAATGACAGGGGCCAGGGAACCCACTGACGACCCAAACCCAAACCCGCAAGCCGAGGCACAACCGCCACGAACCCAGGAGGGGGGGCACAGAGTACACACAAAGCAACAGGGACTATGGAAATGGCTCCATAGACTGACCCCCATGAACCAGGCAAGGGACAATGAGCACACGCGCGGAGAGCAGGGAACGATGGAAACCCACTCGGACGAGGGGGGGGAAGAGACAAGCGATGAACCCACTGCACAATGGGAGAAATTCGAAGACGTGCAACAGGAGGCACTGGAAACAAGCGACCCCCGAAAACACCAGCCCCCCCTCACGGAACCAAAAAAGGGGGAGATAGGAGAAGACCGCCTACACATGCTCACATGGAACATAGCAGGACAAAGTGACGCCTGCCTCGACCTAGCAGAGGCAGTCAGGAAGAGGCACCAGAACCAACTGGGTCTACAAGTGGTGGTGCTCACGGAAGTGAAGCATGCACACGACAGTGTGATGAGGAAATTCAGAGACCTGCAGTACACTGCAATTGGCACCAAAACAGAGGCGAAAGAAGCAGGCAGTGCTGCAGAACAGCCAGTGAAAGGAGGAGTAGCCATACTCCTTAGCAACCCCTACGGCCACGCTCACAACCACCATGTAGTCCCAGCGAGGCACCTGGAGGGGTACCTACTCCATGTGGTGTTACACCTGCCCGGGGAAGTAATGTACCACGTGCTGGGCATATACAACCCACCGGGAGCAGAGGAGGGGAAAACCAGAGACAAGATACTTAAGTACACAGCCAACCTGTTCCGAAGAACAGCGGAAAAACCGAACGAGCATGTCATTGTTGGAGGAGACCTCAATGCAAGCAACACCAGCACAGGAAAGAGGGTAACGAAAACCGACAAACAATGGAAAAAGCTCGCGGAAGAGTTGAACCTCCATAATGTAGGCCCAA
>LGRX02004072.1:0-43080 GCA_001247695.2 Cymbomonas tetramitiformis | reverse complement strand
AAAGAAAAACAGCGGCACGAGGAGAAGATAGAGAAACCGATCAAAAACATTCCGAAGGATATAAAGTTCTACTGGAATAATATCGAGAGCAGGATGTTGCTGAAAATCGGGTCGACGACAGCATCGACTGCGGAAAACATCCTAAAGGATCTTCCAGGTGCGTATCTCGGTTTCATATTCCATTTGTGCACCGTAGCTATGTAATTACTAATCGTTTACATTGCACACAGGTGTGAGTTATCGAATATTGTCAAACGTTCCTGAGGGCCAGCAAGTCGACGATGATGAGTACTTCTACACTCACAAGATTCCGCAGTTGGTTTTCAAGAAGGACTTTCTGCTGGAGCCCGCATCACCTGAATCCTTCACGACTCTTCCCAGGCTTCCATTCACCGGTTTCATTATGGATTGCGAGTTTGCTCTGGACTCGAACAAGAAATGGTTCCCGAAACCTCTCTTAGCAGGAGAGTTCAAGCAATTCCTACACAACTTCAACAATTTGACCACGTGTGATGATTGGGTAGGGGGATGTTTCTGTGGCTTCCAACAACACCACGAGTTCTTCGAAGCCGCCAAGCAGGTTTGCCACGGGAACGCCGAAAAGATGTTCTGGGTGAAACCTTTGCGCAGATCGAACATGATGACCTTGGAATCCGGCGTTGCGCCACGGAACTACGCCAACCGTATGGAGTGCTTTGTCTTGTGTTACTACGTCAAGGAAGCAACACCTCCAGGTCCGTAGATGTTAAGTTACGTACAATTCTGTGATTGCCTTTTGGCGTCTAAGCATGGGCAATCTGACTAAGCAGCGCTGATTGCTCTCGCAGACGAACCCCACCCAGCCGTGCATAAAAGGCTTCCCTGGATGAAGAACTTGATTAGAGTTCTCGGTGAGGAGGAGAATGCGGATAGTGATGTCGTCGATAAGCAGTTCGTGGCTTCTTGCCGAACCAACACCTGGGAATATGCCCCTGTACACTCGTCGAAATTCGCCATTAACTCCGAGGGTAAAAGAATTAACAAACACCAGAAGCCGCTGAAGCTCATCCACGACCTCATCAATATCCATATGCGAGGTCCTGAGTTAGAGGGGGAAGCGAGGGGGAAATCTGCGTACGAGGGGGTGTTACCTCTTCATCACGAACATCACTTCATCTTGGATGCGTGCTGCGGTTCGGGGACCACTTAGGTGGCCGCCAACATGTTGGGATTGGGCTCCGTCGCTTTCGATAGGTAAGCATTCATGTCTACATCCATTTTTTGAAAAATACTTTGCCAACTGTATATCGGTTTTAACAAGTGCTGGTGTCTTGGATGCAGGGAGCAAGGTATGGTCGACTCAGCGAAAGAGCGCATTGGGTTTCCTGATGGATTTTATTCTTTGGACGACGAAGTGCTGATCAAGCAGCAATACGACGACGTGAAAAAGCAGAGAGAAACACATCGTAAAGAGCAAGAGAAATTCGAGAAGGAGCGGGAGAAGAAGACGGCGGCCGAAATGAGGGAAGCCAAGGCCGAGGCCAAGCAGCAGGAGGCCGAGGCCGCCAAGGCCGAAATGGCCGCCAAGCAGCAGGAGGCCGAGGCCGCCATGAAACAGCAGGCCAAGGCCAAGAAACAGAAGGCAGATGCCGACAAGGCCGCCAAGAAACAGCAGGCCGAGGACGCCATTGCCTCCAAGAAACAGGAGGCCGAGGCCGTCAAGGCCGCCACGGCCGCCAACGCACGCGCAGGGCCTATGCCCCGAATCTATTAGCGGAAAGCGGCACATCCGGAATCCGAGCAGAACAAGAAACGTAAATAGTAAAGCTCGCTGGGCAATGCTGATTTCCCTGCTAAGACATGGTGCCAGCACCTAGGTCAATATTTGTTGATAGTCTTAATAACCTATTGTCTCGGTGCAGAAGTACGCTGATGAAACACGTATGGTATATCTTGATATGACAGTTGTAAATAAAGTATATTCTGCAAAAGTATGGGCGACATGCTATACATATGTTGTTGTGGAACCGATGTCATTTATGGGGCGGGTGACATGCCTCCGCTTTCATTGCGATTGCCTGATTCTATTGGTTAAATGAAGTTGAGCGGTACCACGACGACTAGTGCACCATTGAGGTATGAAACCTATTCCCCTCTCTTCCAAATTCATTTTCCCGCTCGACACTTCATCGACGCACCTTTATTCACATCCATCTCAGTTCAATCAATTCCAATGACAATACTTGCTACTTTGCGGAAGGAAAATCCAGATAAAAACATTTGGTTACTATGGTTCCCTGAAGAGTCCTCGCCCTCAGAACTAGCGCTCAAGAAATCGATGGAAGAGGACCATAAGATACAATTTCAAATGTATGACGCAAGCGTGCATGATAATCTGCCTTTACGGATGAAATTTTTGTACCCAGTTTGCCTGCACTGCGGGCTTCAAGATCGTTCACAACTTGCAACGTGTACCGGCTGCTATCTTGCGAATTACTGCAAAGCCCCCCAAACTTGTCGGAAAGGTGATTACGCACGGCATAAGTTTTTCTGTCGTTTTGCAAGGGTCATATATTAGGACAGCCATATGCAAGATGCCGACCTTTGTTTAAGTACCCGGGGGATACGCGGCATCCAGCAGAACGGAATTCCATGAGTGCTTGGTCCTATGGGGACTACCTGGAGTTTCTAGCCTTTTGGGAAATCCAATGCGTCGCATGTTTTGCAGGTCGGCCAAAGGGTCGCCCCGTCGTGAGACAGCAGATATCTGGCGGGCAAATCGTTACCTCGGTGCGCATTGAAATGCGGGACGCCACAATTTTCAAAACCCCTCACTTTCAGAAGTATACAGCAAGAATGGGGTTTGTATACTCCAACTTACACGCTCCAGATTTTGTATATTCTTATCCATTTTACCGTCTCACTCCGTTTGGTCGGTTGATGATGTGCATCTGCAAGTTAAGGTGCCCGAAAATCATACTTCAGAGGTTGCTTTCATAGAATGATTGGCAATGCAGACAGGATAATCATGGACTTCGCAGACACGCCTTCGTCGCAAAATAATAGTAGATATGTACTTGTAGGTCCTTCGATCCGAGCGGACTAGTACCGGGTATCTGATAGGCTAATAATTCGGCAGGTCCAAGACTTTCCAAGATCATAAGCTCTATTTCTTGCCTAAACTACTCATTTGCCCCCTTTTCCCGTCAGCGACGCACCTGCTTCTACTTCTACCATAGTCATGCCATCCAAGCGGCAGTCTGTTTTCACATACATCGACCAGTTTGCCAAAAGTCACGGGGAGTCTTACCCATGCAGCAGTACAGTTCTTCTTCCGCCGGGTATGACTATCCAAACGTTGTGGCAGAACTACAATACACAATGCGTCGACGGCGAAGGCATGGAATGCTCACTCAGCCTTTTTTTGTCGTGTGTTCAGAGAGGAGCTTAGCTCTTGGGTCAAGTTCCGTCGGATGAATTGATGCTATATAGCGACAGCATATAGCTTTGTCATTGAGCAAATTGACTTATCGTTGGAACACCGTTAAATATGATTGTATTCGAACATATTTTGAATGAAATTGTTATCGACGTTTCACATTTCCAATGTTGTGACATGCTATGTTTGTGACATGCGGGCCTTCGATCCGACCCACCTGAAAGAGGTCATTTGATTGGCCAACTGAAATCACGACGGCCACACTACTGAGATATTTAAGCACCTACCTTGTCCTCACAACTCACTTTTCAGCTTGGCACTTTTCTTTCTTCACCTGCCACCTCATCCAACCATGCCATCCAAGCGAGAATGTATTGTTGCCTATGTTCTTGGCATGTATGCAACATGCCCTACTGCCCCCAGAATGAGAATGAGGAATTTTGACTATCTTCCTCATGGTATGACTGTTCGAATGTTGTGGAGGAACTACAATGAATGTTATATGTGCAGGAATGCGGAAGGCAACAAATGCACGTTGGGGTATTTTCGATGTGTGTTTCGAAACGACCTTGCCTTTCGGTTCAAGTTCCGACAGGTTCAGCCATAACGTTACCGTCAACGAAACCACGGCGGCTACGAGTCAGAATGTTATCTTGATTCCACTTTGATTTCGAGTAAGACTTAGGATTGCAACCTCCCGAGGGTTAGATTTTCGACTACTTTTCGATAAGAATAGTATACTTAAACATATGTTAACAATGTGGTAGAAGTGTATAATGTTCATTCGTCAATGGCTTGTGTTTCTTGCCGATATGCTGATGTGCCTGTGTATGGGGTTTTCTGCCTCGGTTGTGTTTTTGTCTTTGATTAAAAAATCGGCGACTAAGTGATCCCGCATGTGCGAGATATACGAATTTGATTGGACCAAAAGTACACTACTCTTGCACGACCCGCGGTCCACTCACGACCAGGTACAAAAGCTCTTGCCCGACCCTTGAAGATTCATTTCCCCTTGTTTCTTCTAACATACGCACCTTCAACCATACCTTCAAACATCTGCTGCTTACCTTGAAAGCATCGCCATCTGCAGGTATTATAGTGTGGCGCTTGCGATTACATAACACGCTACCTCCAATATGAATGCACCTCATTTCCCTGCAGACTTACCTGTTCAGCTTGAACGACTGCACATAGAATCCGAAAAATGTCGTGTGTGCCAATCCTGGAATTTGTTTCTAATTCGCGAGGAACTGTTCGTCGATCCTGCGCTGCATCCTAGATATGACATGACTAGACATGACCCCGCTTACGCGAAGTGGAGGTTTATCCGCAAAACGCGGGAAACATGGTATTTTCAACTGTTGGATGAGCATGTATACTCCGACGAGCAAGGCGTCACTGACATGGGAACCCCAGTGACAATGCCGGTTCCCACGGACTATATTCCCGAGTTGATCTCCGGTGCCTCTCCCGAGAATGATGATGATGGAAAGTGGTGCAACTGCCGTTAGGAAACATATACGCTTGTGTACAGTCTTTATTTTATATTTGCAAGTTCACATTAGATACTTACACTGATGTATTATTCTGCTAGCTACACCAACACTTACCCTTATTTATGTGCTCCTAGACATTCTCGACAATTATTTGGTGTATATAGATTAAATTTGTATGATGATATAGATTTGTGTATCATATGCTAGTACCCATCTCAGTTGCAACTTGTTTTCTGGGAATTTAAGCATCCGAATATGCACATCCATAAACGTGTACCGTGCATGCTGACCTAAATTGCACATGGATGTGCCCATATTTGCATACGGGAATCGGCGACTGAGTGATCCCGCATGTGCGAGATATACGAATTTGATTGGACCAAAAGTACACTACTCTTGCACGACCCGCGGTCCACTCACGACCAGGTACAAAAGCTCTTGCCCGACCCTTGAAGATTCATTTCCCCTTGTTTCTTCTAACATACGCACCTTCAACCATACCTTCAAACATCTGCTGCTTACCTTGAAAGCATTGCCATCTGCAGGTATTATAGCTCCACATTTATCCTCACAATATATATATATTCGACTTTTGCTATGGGTTTCGCACGACTTTCGCTTCAACTGCTAATCACCTTGCAAGCATTGTTATCTACAGGTATAAAATCCTGCAACATCGTGGCCACGTTATGCCTTCAATTCTATGATTCGGAGTATGGGACACGCGATCGTGATGAAGACACTGCAGACGCTATCAATACACATGGAATGGTCCACCTGCGATGTCCTCAATGCAATGTAGACCGCTGGATGATATGTAAGTTCTTGAACACCTTCGAGGACAGACATACGGGACACCGACAGGACTTAGGGATCGTTTGGTGGCGCTACACCCGGAGAATTCAGAAATACATGTTCTTTGACCTTCAAGAACCGGAACTTTATCCCGACCAGAGCCCAATAGGGAACGAATGGGTTACCCCAAGGAAACTGGTCATTCCAATCGACGTCACTTGGGCGCTTATTATTCCGCGGCAGCAACGAGAAGAGGAAATCGACCTATATTGCGTGCGATGCAATTGCCTTGACCAATAAAGCTCTGCCATTTATGTTCTCCGATAGAGCGTCAACATTGCGGTCAACGTTACCTCGCTATCGAGGGAATTAAAACCTACAAGTGCCGCAAATAACTGTGGATTGAAGATATAGATTCCAATGTATCAGCAATATAGTAGCCTTAGCACTGTGAAATGATCGAAATCTCTTGCCTAGAAGACATCATAGACAAATATTTGGTGTATTTTGAATAAATTTGTATGATGATATAGATTTGTGTATCATATGCAAGTACCCATCTCAGTTGCAACTTATTTTACGGGAATTGAAGCACCTGAATACGCACATTCATAAACGTGTACCGTGCATGCTGGCCTAAATTGCACATGGATGTACCCATATTTGCATACTTGTACATGATATGCACGCATATGAGCAAAAATGCAACAAAAAATCTACCGGGACTCGCCGAGTACGAAAGCATCATGCACAAATAAATAATTCGAGTAATATTTTGTAATAAAAATTGCGGGACGACTTACGTGTCGCTTACGTGTCGCTTACGTGTCGCTTACGTGGCACATTTCAGATGACGTGGCAATAACTTTTAGACGACGAAAATTGTGTCAAAATGAAGGTTTTTAGACGACGATCGAGATTCATTTATTCCCAATAGTCTGTTAAACCCAAAACCCAAACCCAAACCCCAAACCCCATACCTTGTGCACACCTAGTGGGGACTTAAAACCCAGAAGTCACCACAGGCCGTCACTTTGTGCACACCTCCTGACACACACCCATCATACAGTCAGGGTTTGGCCATTATGCCAAAAGCACAGAGCCGCGAAGTGAGTTGTAGTATAGAGGGCTGCACATTGAAACGTGTGCGAGAGGAGTATTATGTTGGTCGCACTATCACTTGCAGGCGCCCTCTCGCACGTCCGAAGCACGCAAAGACCGTCGCATTCGTAGCGTAGCTTCCACTACGAAACTAGTGTTCATGGAAGGCATGAGCTGCTGGAAATGACACCCTAACTAGTTCGTACAGTCAGCAGGTGGCATATTCAGCGTGTCATCTTCGGTGATCAGCTTGTGCGACAAACTCAGTATATATGTGTATTATCTGAGTTTATCTGGGTTTCGTTGTTTCACCGTCAGCAGCCTTCCCTCTCGTGCGCTGCTGAGTTTCCAGCAGGTTATGGGACCATTTCACGTTTGCGTGTTGTGTATTTTAGCTTAGAATTTTATTTTGTATCGTTATATTTTCGAGAGAGTGTGTCCACGCCCTGTGGCTCGCTCAAATTAGATTCTTCGCTATAGCTTGGTTCTCCGCAGTGTCCGAGAGTATCTAGACGCGGTGGTGCTCTTCGACATTTCTTGCGTTCGATATTATTTGATTTCGTCTCCACCACTTGCTGTAGCTTTGGGATTGAGAATTTTGTTGGAACTTTGACCACTAGCGGGCAGCTTTACTAAGACGGACAAATTGCGGCAGGCGACCTATCAGTTCGCGGAAGTGACGGCTTAACCGACAGGCGGAGTTTGCTTCATGATTCTTCCGTAGCATGCCGACAGGCGAGATCTGAGGATTCGCCCACCAGCCACCACTAGCTGGCAAGATGTTACCAGCCGATCAGATTTTATTTTAGCGAGATCTCTAGCTTTAGCATGTATTATGTTTTTGCTTAAGCTCTCATCGGCCACTTGTGACTTTTCTAGCTTCTAGGCTTGACAATTTTGCATCTTACACTGTAAGCCTAGTAGCTAGGGTGGTGTGTTGTCACAAGCTGTCCACCTCAGATGAGGTGGTGTGCTGGAAATGACACCCTGATTAGTTTGTACAGTCAGGTGTCACATTCAGTGTGTCATCTTCGGTGATCAGCTTGTGCGACAAACTCAGTATATATTTGTATTATCTGAGTTTATCTGGTTTCGTTGTTTCACCGTCAGCAGCCTTCCCTCTCGTGCGCTGCTGAGTTTCCAGCATGAGCCCCCAGCGGCAGAACCGCCTAAGGAATATGCATCGCCGCATCTTGAAGAGTCCTGCGAACCACCCGACGTCTTTATCCGAAGTGGCATACCTCCACTCGTGCTTGGCGCTGTCTGGACCACTTTACATGCCTTGCGCTGGCATACGTGGTTTCGTGAACGCGGTGCAAACCCTGTACGCGGCTAGAATCAACGGCATTTTTTGTCAAGATGTAGACCGCAAGTATCCTGCCTTGGACGCATACAGTAAACACTCAGTATTAAGGAATTCACCGTTAACCCCTATGGAGCGGATGGAATTTTTTGCCAAAAGCACCAGTTTCACAAATGTGTCGTTTCCACGGTATATGGTGCCTCGGTAAGTGTGGGTGATTCGTTACATGTTTCATAACTCCTATAAAGTGATTTTGGTCCATAAAATACATGATCGCATGATATATACAACGATATATCGGTGATATACAAGCCAAAAAACACGTTTTCCAGGAATCAAAAGTGTCAAAAAATCAGTTCTCACAACCGCTTATTCGAGTATTAGGTCGCCCCTCGACCATAAAACAATCGCCTTTACTAATGCCTTGAAATCAGTAATGGTGGCTGTAGTTAAACGCACCAATACATCGAAATATTCAAGCAATAAGGTGAAAAAAACAACGAAAAAACATCATTTGTCAAATGTTTTCCATACTTAAGGCCATATTATGTGTTTTCAGGGGAAATCGACTGTTGGGAAAGTAAGTATTGCCCATATATATGAGGTGCATGGTCATTTTATATGATAGTGGGCACTGAAACAACAAATCCTTGTCGATGAATGACATCTACACCTCGTTTTTTCACACTTTAAGATACTTTTGACCAAAATTGCATGCCTAGAAATAAGCAACTTTGGGGATTTTGCTACAACAAAATTACCCTTGGGTGAGATATATATATACTAAGTATATGTGTAGAATAAATTGTTGAGTATTAGATATACCTATTGCAACGGATGTGCGAAGCTTGTATGGCCGATTCCGACAAGTGCTATCGGGCTGAGAAATGAATACAAGCTTAGAGTTTGAAGTGGTTGTACCGTATACGGTACAAACCGCTCCATAGGGGTTAAGGAATCAGCCAGCGTTTTTACGGGGTCACGATTTTAGTGATTTGGCTGGCTGGACCCAAAAAAATAAGGAAGAGGTCCGAAATAAGGAAGGCTCGCTGGCTGGCATGCTTTCGGCAATCTTAAAATAAGAAATTGACGCGGGCATAGCTTGACGCGGTACACATGGCATTAGGCTAAGCGAGGCGCATCATTTTGCCGTAATCATTGGTGTTACGGGGTATACACCATCGTATAAGCTATGTATATGATGCCTACTCGTTGGGTCCATTTTACCACGTTCGAAAAAACAGCACACAGCTTTCTCGAAATTTTCAGTTTGTGAGGCTGAGGAAGATAACGAATGGCGCTGGCTGGCCCATGAATCCGGTTCCTTCTAATGAACGAATTCGCTAGCAGCGCCGGCGCTCGGCGAGGGGGGGTCACGATTTTAGTGATTTGGCTGGCTGGCGCCAGATCTCTGTTTCATTAAATATGAGTGTTTACTGTATACAAACGCATTTCATTTAGGTTAGGACCGATATCACGTACAGTTCGAGGCATTCATACGGCATGTGGCATGTGTGGGTGGTACGTTTATGCATGATTTGACGATTTTTCGAAAAAATGACATTTAGAAGTGTTAGAAGGCTGGAGAAGTTTGGAGAAGGTTTGGACAAACTCAAAAATGTAAAATTTTGACATTTCGGGTTTTGGAGTAGCCGTGCGGGGCCATTTCATTTACTGCAAATACCAGGGAATCAAGTTGTGCACATGGAATGCTTGCGCCACACATTAATAAGTTTATAAAAGGCCATTACAAGGTTTGGGAAGGTGCAACATGACAGTAGAAGGCAGTAAAAAGTTGCATATCCAATATCTTAGGGTTTTAGGGTTGCTGGCGGGGTGGTGTGGGTGAAATATTAGTTGTGAGAGGGGGTTCGGCGTATGCGGGGTCCGCTATAAAGTGCACAATTTCGGGAAATGATGATATAGCAAACTGGAGCGGGTCAATCCGCGAGTGTATACCCTGTACCAGCGCCCCTGCTGCGACAACTTTTCCGACATCTACGCCTCCGCAAGACTGAAGGCCCGCTTTAGATTCCAAGTGGCACCCTTCTTTATGAAAGTGGTGCCCTGGTAGCGGTACCAAGTAGGCAAATTGTGCTCGAAGAGGAACAAGAGAACCTAAGAACTGGAGCCAAGAAGGAACCAGAAAACCTAAGAACTGGAACTTAGATGGGTACCTTAGCGGAGTGATCCCAGGAGGTAGACCACTCCTAAGGGGGGGAGAGTTGTGCCCGGAGGCATAGCGTGAGCCGATATGTCTATGCGTCTGTGTGTGTCATCGGGAGTAATCTGGGATTGACACGATGACAGTGAAATTGGGCTTGAAATCACGATGAGAATGAGTACCAGATGTCCGGGGTATGACACTATGTCACTATGACACTATGTCACTATGACACTATAGTAGTATGACAGTACTGTGGGGTGGTCATCGTGGCACTTAGTCAGACCCTCGGGGAATGGCCGGATTCGCATCGGGATCAGAAAGACAATGAAATCGAGGATCAGATGTCGGGGGTATGACACTATGACACTATGACAGTACAGTAGTATAACAGTACTGTATGACAGTCATCGTGTCAGTCCGTCGACGTGACATCTGAATCGAGAATGACGAATCGGAATTAGAAATGAGATCGGATCAGGAATCGAACGTTGGGCCGTGGTTTGGCACTGGCCAGGATTTTTCAAAATTTGATTAAAAATTTGGGTGCGTTTTTGGCCTGAAAAAAATTTCAAAATTTGATCAAAATTTGGGTGCGTTCTTCAAAATAAGTCAAAATTTGATTAGAAGATGTGAAAAAATAGAATAAAAATATGGGCGGGATTGGTGAAAAATCTGGGGGGATATCGAATATGTCTCCGCGATCGCGATGGCTGCTGCCATTCCCATACTTTACACGTCGACGTGAGACGTGACACAGACGGATACCGCATTACCGCCGCAATTCAAGTTCTGATCTTCTCAAGTATCTTCAAGGCAGTCAAATTGTGAAAGTGAGGCCATCCGTTGAGAGTTCTCAGCATTCGGAATGCCTGTCCTATCTCTCGTAGCAGCTTATTCTGATTCTTCCGGAGAGGATTCCGATGGTGAAACAGGCTTGCGCCCTGTCCATCTGCATTGCCCTTGTTGCCCTTGCACCGACAACGGCAAGGTAGCCCCCCCAAACCCCAATTGTGATGCCTAAGCAAAACCTATTGCGTGTCGTAGTCTCAGAACCGGTTTAATTAGTCTTGAAACCTGTTATCGATCATATTTCATATAGGTTTTACAAGTCTGAAGGTTGCCAATAGGTTGCCAAGCTGAACAAATTAGTATGAAATAGGTTCTTAGGCCAATTTGGGTGATTGTAAAAGAAATAGGGGCCTAGGGCAAGCGTCTCCGCGTCTCAGCGAACCGGTTTGGGCGTGTATGGGACCCGCGAGATCGGCTAATTATTGAAAAAAAATTAGGAAAAATTTAGGGGCCTTTTCAAAAAGGGAGGAAAAATTTAGGTGACTTTAGGAAAAATTTCAAAAAAAAAATTGGGTCAATTTAAAAAAAATGTGGGCCAGAGCCAAGCCGTGGTGTGACATCGGGTGCCGGGTGGTTGACCCTGCAGCCCGAGTGACGAGTGAATAAGTAGAGCACTTGAGAAGTGTTTAGCCTTCAGAACTCGGAACCGAACTATCGTTTGCACCTCAATCTGGCCCTGATCCAGTATATTATAAAAACCGAATTGTGTGCCTTTGCACCGCGTTTCAATCAAGAACACCATTCTGAGTATCTGTCGTAGTGCCCCTGGCACACTTGTGCACTCATCCGCGACTTTTGGTTGCACCCGGACAACACGCGCGTGAGTCCTTGTAAGAAGGACGTGGTGTTGGCAAGAGATCCACACACGGGGACGCTTAAGACGCCCCGTGAGTACGTTAGCAAGCATTGGCTTGATGCTTCGCAACTAGTGGTGTACCGGAGATTTGTGGCGAAATATCCAAGCGTGAAGGTGGGGCAAAGGTCGTTTGAGAAGGCGGGAGTTTGTAAACCACACAATGTGGTACGGGGAAGAAGGGACAACATCTCTTGTTGTTGTAGGTATCACGAGGACATGCGCATGGTCCTTAAAGGGTTCGACGAAGCACGGGAGGCGGTGCACAAGAAGTGCCCGTGCAAGGATAAGAAGTGTTGCCCCCGAGTGCCACGGACGGCGGAGGAAAAGAGGGAGAACGCGGTGGGTGCGCCGACGGGGCAAGTATGTGGCATCGTGAAGGCGGGGAAGTCTACCTCCACGTTCGCGGAGAGTCTGTTGTGCCCGCGTGAAGGGGATAAGCACCGCATAGAGTGCCTGTTGCAAACCTGCAAACAGTGCGGAGGTTTGGAGAACTTTCAAGTGTGCGAGAAGGAGGTGCAATATGCGGAGGAGGTGAGGTGGTCGTGCTATGAGACTCTTAGTACGGGCAAGTACGACGCCGAAGGGAAAAAGGTTAGGAGCAGAGAAGAAGGCTGTCTTTTTTGAAGCGGCCCGCATTTGGAAGTGTTATTGGCCCACTTTCGGCCAGCCCGGCCCGAATCTTCAAATTTGCCCGCAGGCGCAAAATTTAATTTTAAGTATGGCAAGATCATAAAAATCGCACAATTTTCACGAAAGTTTTCATAATCGGGACCCTTGAGAGACGGCCCGCATCCAACAATCGAGCGGCCCGCAACCGGCCCGGGCTGACTTCAAACGGCCCCGGGCCGGCCTCTCACGGTAAGCCTTCTTCCCTGGTTAGGAGGTTGCAGTTTTTGCAGAAGAAGACGAAATTGGGGGCGTTGATATCTAAGCTGCAAACGCTGTTGCTGGGGCACGTACCGGGGAAGTCGCCAAACTGTCGGTGCAATGGACGCTTTCTGTGCGAGGACGCGGCGTCGGAATCGTGGAAGTGGCGGAGGCTAAATGGCGTCGGGGACTGCCCGTTTTTGCGTCCCTATGCTTACCATACATTCATGGCCTTGCACCCGCACCGTCAATTTAAGACGTGTATCACGGATTTGCCGTTGGGGCATACGGCGTGGTGTTTCGACTTCTCCGAGAACCATTCGTTGAACATCCCGAGGGAAGTTCAGAGTTTGTACTGGGTGGTGAAGCAGGCTACTGTGTTGGTGTGTGTGTTATGGCGGCACGCGTGCAAGGAAGTCGATGGGGTAGAGTCCACGGCGGAGAACCCGGTTGTGATAAAGGACTATGTGTACTTTATTAGTGATGACCGCAAGCATGATCACAGATTCATTCAGTACATGCGAGAGGTGATCATCAAGGAGTACTTTGAGAAAAGGGGGATTCCGTCCGAAGCCAATATTTATTCACGAATGGGCGGATGGCTGTGCGGGGCAGAACAAGTGCGCGGCGGGATTCGCGGACGTGGGAAACAGCAAAATGGAATGGTCGCTGGGGATTCCTTGTCAGCGGAACTTCTTTGAGACGGCGCATGCTTAAGGGGAGCAGGACGGAGCAGGGGCACACGTGAAGCATGCAGCGGCGGTGGCGGTAATTTCGGAGGGTGACAAATGGTATGGGAAGATCTTGTGTGCGGCCGATCTCTATGCTTTTTGTGTGGAGAGGTTGCGCACACGCGCGGACACCAGCTACACGAAGTCGAGGGCCGCATTCAATCAACGATTTTTTTATCTAGTTCCCGAGGACGCGACGAAAGAGGTGGAGGGAGGTTTGTCGGCGGTTGATCACACGGCGCGCATCGCATACAAATCTTTGGAGCGCACTTTGCAACTGCATTCGGTGCGATCGGGCGTGGAGGGGAAGTTGCTGGTGCGCGACAGGACATGCTATTGCGTGTCATGCTATGCGGAATGTGTGTCGTCCATGCCGACGTCCGAGAACTGTTTGGAGAGCTCGCATGTGGATTTGTGGAGGGAGGTGGAATTGACGCCCGCAACGGGTGCGGACGCGGCAAGGGTGCGGGAGTTGGTGGAGGAGTATGCGAGTGATGTGAGTGTAGCGGTGCGGCGCGGGTGCATCATCGCGGTCCACCGAGACCCGGCGGACCGCACACACGCCTACTACTTATATATTACGAGTCGGGAGACATTGGGGACTGTACATTCATTCATCTAAACCGTTCGCTAAAATGTAGCAATATCTTCACTTAATCGCGCGTTTCCGCGAAAAAGATGGAATGTCAAAGACGGCGAATTACACCGACCTTTGGTTTGATACAGTAGTGTGGCATGGTAGAAAGATTTCGTTTTGCCTTTCACAGATTCACCTCTCGCGTCTATCGCTTCCGTGATCAATTGCGCTGCAACATTTTACTTTAGATCTGATTGGTTAAATATGCAGTTTCAACTTAAGGCGGGACGCTTTCTCTCCCGCAGCGTGGCCCCGTCCAGTGAAGTAAAGATCTCTAAGATTGTATACTAATCTAAGTAATATTTTGGTACACAATATTATCACATATTCCTACGCGTATTTAGCGACCCATTTCGTAAAGAATGATAGACTATAGCGCAACTATTGCGGGTTTCAAAATCCCGAAATTCCGCCCGCTATACCCAAATGAACGCGTCAGCCCACAGCGAGATGCGGGGTTGACCGTTCAGTCTGTGCAATTTATTTGGGGAAGAAATCACATATGATTCTGTTAACACTTCCCTCATCCGCTGCGCATGCTCGCTTGCAAACGAGCGTGCGAATAAGGGAAGAAACCCTAGAGGAAACGTGGACGCGGTCGACATCCCCGTTTCCGCTAGAGGTGACAGTGCACTGCCAAACGCGCAGTATGTGTTTACTATGCGTATATGATATGCGTGATATGCTCATGCTGTGCAGTATGCGTCCCTGCTGGGCGTGAGTCGAGATGGCTGGCTCGAATCACGCCCAGTATCCCCCCTCACAAGAACCGTATACCATCCTAAATTCTGGACGGATCTCGCTCGCGCAAAAAATATGTTGTTCCTAACACATATTAGAATTCATATGCAAAGTTATGCTGTGTTTGGTATACGCTAGTATACCGAAAACAACAACCGCTGGAGAGCAACTTACGGATTCACGGTCAGCCGTAAAATACGACAGTGCGGGAAACAGTGGCATACGCAATAGAACGAAGGGCCAGGCACGAGATTCTGTATCTTCGCATGAATCTCTCTTTCGGTCAGACACGTCATCATAATACGGACATATGAATTAAAAATATGAAATATAAAATGAAAGGTGGTGGGGGCAATTTTGGAAAATGTCATTCTTGAAAGGCGGACAGATTTTTTTGGGGGCAGCTCTATTCTCGAATTATGAATCCAAATTTGTATTCTAGGATTGGCACTTTTCTGTTCTAGAATAATGATTTTTCGTATCGATATCGGATTCCCTGTATCGACATTATGCGCTGATATTGATGATTATTGCTATACTTCGTATATAGATACTACAGTATATATGCTTCGTAAATTCATAACATTGCTGGTCTCATGATACACATCAAGATGTGTTAAGGAGGGGCAGAGGTTGTGCACAAGAAAGGTTCAGCACTTTCTGTCTAATCTTTGCTAGTACCTGCGCCTACATGGCCAACACGTTGCCTCATTGACAAGATAATTGATTGTTGCAAGCTGTGTTGTAAGATATCATACATATGCTTGGCCAGCCTAACTCCTATGAAAGCCTCCGGTCGCCACTTGGAGTGAGCAGGACTGCCTCACCAAAATGATCTGATGGCACAGAACCTGTGGCCTGCACAACTTTCTTTGTGTCTGCGACAAAAAGTTGAGTGGCGTTGCTCCGACGTGGCTCATACCGATCCGAGCAGAAAATCCAATCTATCTTTTTACCACGTCCGGGGGCTCTGTTATCCGCAGGTTTTGTCAACCGGGTTGGGCTACGGCCAGGCGCACAGATATAACCCGATGGTGCCCCGTGGTTATATGTGTTGTTGCAATCGCCTCCCCATACGATGGCATCCACGGACTCCGCCTGCTCATCAAGGAAGTGCAATAAGCTTGCTTCGGGTTCCACAACCCTCTTATCGTAGAAGTGCTCCGAAACGAGTAGCACTCGCAATCCTGTTTGAAGGTCGCGCGCCCACACAGCCGTAGCCACCATGTACACCCTTCCTCTGTAGGTATCCCGGCCTAGGAGCGGGACAGACTGCTCGCCCACCAGGTCGAAGCGCTCTTTGCGAAGCAGCACGGCCACGCCGTCCTGGGCTTCCCTGTTCATGCCAAAGCCAAACCTCAAGGGCATGCTGCATATAACAGATTATGGGAGTGTTATGTTGCCACCATTTCACACTGAGGTCAGAGATATTATGCAGGCTTCAGGCGATGTTCTACTTGATAAAGTTCTCGCGCCAGAGCGTATACGGAACCTTGATAATGCTCTAAGGTCCAGGGAGCGTTTCTCGCAACGCACGTTAGTTGAAATGCGAGCAGTCCGAAATGCGTGATATCTGTGACCGTACGAAGAGCGAACACTATCCCGCGACTTCATTGAGGCACACGGTGCACTGGTAGAGCATTTACCGTAAGGGATGCGTGAAGTAGGCAATCGAATATTCATTGATGTATGGACGAAGATCTTGCAGCATCTCTTCCCCAATTTCTTGAAGCAGATAGACGTCTAGTAGATTTCGCTGAAATATGTCGCCCAAGGCTGGCATACGCTCATGCCAGTTGCTCTTCAAGGTTGCAGGGTCAATACCGACCCTCTCTCGATATTTTTCAGCATAGAAAGGGTGAAGCAGATTGTATGTCCCAATACTGAAGCCACGAACGTCACATTGATATTCACTATTACTGGAGTTAGAGAACATTTTTCCAGGTCGTAAAACGGCATCTATTGCATCTCTTGCAGATGCTACGTTAGATACGTCCAGCGCGTTGCCCTCGAAATAGCCTGCCCTGTCGATTGTTCGGCCGTGTGGGTGCTTATAGTGGCAGGCGGGACGATGACAAGTTACCCCGTATCGACAGCTCGTGTTAGAAAATATCAGATTTTTGGAGGGGCTGTCCAGATGTACGAACGAGCATTTCTGGCGTCGGCAAGCAGCCCCATAGCGGCAGGTCCCTTTGGAAGTCTTCACAACAAAACTGGAAAGATTTGCCAAGTCCCGCGTGATTTCTGTGCCGTGTTCCGTTAGTTGTTCACTAGAATGGCCGTACCTGCAGAAGGGTCGAGTACAGGCCGCTCCGTAACGACACATTGCTTTATCAGTGTGCGCTGTTGCGCGGAGACGTGGATGCAAGTATTTGCACGCCTGTTGTACGCACGCAGTCCCATATCTGCAGGGCCGATTCAAGGTCTCCTCCGGCTGTGAGGCCTGGTCGCTGCTGAGAGGATCCAGGTTGCAAGCTGGACTTTTAAGTTGTCTATGCGAATGATGTATATTTATATACTCCTGGGAACCTGTGCCAGTTGCAAGAGATCCGGAGAGCCAGACTACGAGTGCGAACAGTAGAATGATCCAGATGAAACGCGTTACAGCAGAAACAACTTGGATAATACTGAGGAGCGTTGCGTGCTTTGTCGTTCTGTCTCTAACGTGCTCTCATCACTTGAAACCAGCGCAAAAGCAACTACGGATTACGACTTGTTTTCAGAGTTCTCCAACGTTTCATACGATTTCCGGTGTTCTCAGTTCTGGTAGATATGACAGTCCAGGACAATATTGGCCTCAAGCGTCAAGGTTTAGGTTAGCAAACGAAAGGTTTTACGAAAGGGTTTCAAACGTGAGGACACACGTCAGAACCAGTGATGTCAGTGCCTACTGATGTGACAGTCTCAGGTGACAACAGTAGGTATGTCCGTAGGCTTAGTTACTGTCATCAGTAGGCCTCTTCGAAATCGACAGTAGGAGAGGGCTCAGTAACTCTATGACGGTTAGCCCCCACACGGGTGTGGGCAGGTCGGTACCGCACCGAGTTCACTGCTTGTGGCGGGCTCTAGCGCGACGTAGATGGCAAGGGGCAGGTGCCCACTTGCGAAGGACATAATGTGGGAGGTGTGGAGTGAATTTGGGAGCAAGGGCTTGCCCTGTGCCGCCCTAGTTTTAGTGCAATATGGTGTTATATAAGGTTGTCGAAAGTGGTCCTGTAGGGGGGGGCTGGGGCTGATTGGTTGAGGTTGCTGGATTCAGTGACCCGTAGGTCATAACTTACTCTGACTCCCGTTAGCTGTACCAGTACTCGTATAGTACTAGGTGACAGATACCTAGGTCACAGACGGCCTTATATTCGTTATCTCTTATAATCAGTTTACACTTGTATGAAAAGTATTCAGTGACCACCCGATATAATACGGTATATTATATCTCACAGGTTATGGGGTATTACCCCGCTTTTCTCACTGCTGACTTTGCCATGATTGGCTAAGCTTTTCCGCTTGGCGGGGCGTTGGGGCCTCGCGAGGTGTTGAATTGGCCACTTTAGGGCGTGCGGTTTGCGCTAAGTTGCGGTGAGATTTCGGATTGGGACTTTCGGCAACTTCTTCGAGTGTCCGCGTTGGATTTTGTTTTCGACTTGGCTTGATCACCCCTGTCGACATCTCCTTGGCCGTCGCGTATTCGACTTCGTTGATTTCGTTCGACCCCATCTTCTCCTTACTCCGCAACTGCATTACCGTCCAGTGTCGACACTGGTACCGGTTCAGGATCGGATTCGGATCCGGTACGCACGGACCCCCACGGTCCCATCCCCGACGGTACGAATTTTTGGACGGTCGCATCGTGTACCGGAACTGACGGACCCAAATAATACGCGGTCTCACCACGTCCCAGTACCATCGATACTGAACTAGCTACGGTCTCGGACCCGACGGACCTAGAGATATCACGGTCCCATCGTGTCCCAGCACCGTCGATGCCAAAAAATATCGAGTCCGTCTCATCGTGTATCGGAACCGGCGGGTCGACTCGTCAGTTCGGCTGGTTGTGGTGCCCGCTCCCACGCAGAACGTTGTAATCGTGACAAGTGGACTCTTGAGACGAAACTTGGGCTCTCTCACTCTCACAAAATGTTTTTCAAGGACTGTAAGGGCTCCTCTCAGTGAGCGAATAACAACCGTACTGAAGGTATCACATAGTCACAAATCTGGTGGAAAAAAAAAACAGCAGGTGATAGAACACTAGTATCGCTCGACCACTTTATTGTGCAGTATGATGGAAAAGAACAAGTGGAGCTAGGCGTCGAAATCAAAATCCCCGGCAGTTGGTTCAACGAAATGACCGCGGCTGAGAGAAAGCTATCGTTCGACTGTGTTGCTGTTGAGTCATGTGTAGAGGAGTGAAATGCCGTCATTTCAAGCTATCGAACGTACGGTCAGTTTTCAGTACAATCAGAATTTTCGCCTGGATTGAAACGTATCGAAAAAGACTATGATAACCGACGAGCCGGAATGAGGGTCAGAGCCGAGCTGGACCGAAACCGATGGCACCGCCCGCAGGGCGGTATCATGCCAAACCGGAACCGATGAGACCGCCCGAAGGGCGGTCTTGGGACCGACGGTACCGCCCGAAGGGCGGTATCGGAGTGAACCGGGGTCGATGGGACGATTCGGAGAGCGGTCTCATCCCCGACGGCACCGCACGCACTACGGTCTCAACGAGTCCGGATATGTCCCAGTGTAGACACTGTTACCGTCGTCCGCCACCTTACAATTTGCTCCTCGCCTTTTCCCCAACCCCCATCCTATAGGAATTTATTCTGATGAATTCATCCTCTGTTGGTACACCGGCCATGGGCGCTAGAATGCGCCTAGACTCTATTTTTGCTAGGAACGTGGGTGCTCGCTATAAGAGCACCCCGCAGTCAGCGAATGTCGCACTCGCTGCTGCTGACAGGACACGCGGCGATGCCGTGTTACAATCATCCTGGGACACTGACGTTGTTAAGCGTGTTGCAAAAGACACCTTAGGTACTAAGGCGTCTTCATTTTCCGGAAGTGAACCTCATCGTCAACTTCTTTGGGACTCCTTGGTGACTGCCTTGGAGGCATCTTTTGTCAACAAGGACACCGCCAACGAGGACATCTTTGACCTCGTGGACGTCACCAAAGAGGTTCACCCGATCTTCAACGACATTTTACTTCGTGCGTTGGTATCTTTGACAACACCACACTCTCCAGCTCGAAGGTGGGTTGACGCTTCGGCTCGGGTTTCTCCGCGCGACGGTAAGCGTGCCCTCCTTGAGATCACCAAGCGGCTGCTGCCGCCTGGGCATCGGCCGCTCCGCCATCATGAGGAGCTCTTGAGCATTTCTTTTGGGTCCTCTGTTGATCCAGAGCCCTTAGTGGCCCAATTTGATGAGTGCCTAAAGGCAATTGCGGCTAGCGGAGCCGGTGCTCTGGACGACGAGGCTGCCAAGAGGCAGCTACTACTAGCGGCACTGGACGCCGAGTTTTACAGGGAGGTGATCACCCCGCTTCGCCTTGACACTGAATTGGCGAAGGTGAGCATCGAGGAGGTTTACACTCACATTCTGGAAGTGTGGTGGTGTGCGAACCCTAATGGCCCTCCCACCCGCCCCAAGGCAGCCGCGCCTATCCCGACGCACACGCCTCTCGGATTGGCTTACGCAGGTGGGGAGCCGAGTGACGTCTCGGACTTCCTCGAGGAGTTCGCTCGTATCATTGGTGAGGCCTCTGCCCTACTTGCCTCCCTCCGTCATGACGAGCGCGAGGTTGCACGGGACACGCCGCCGCCACGGAATGATTCTCCCCGTCGGCATGGGAACGGTGGTGTGAGGTTTCCACCGTCCAAGTGGCGTGCAGAGCATATATCTTCCAAAAGATTTTGCGGCCCGCAGTTGCAAATCTTTCAGGCCCGGTTTCGGCCAGCCCGGCCCGTCTCGAAAATTGCCCGCCGCAGGCGAATTTTTCCAATTTTAAGTATGGGAATATCATGAAAATCAAAAAATTCACGTAAATTTTTGAGATTTTCACTGTTCGTTTACGGCCCGCAGCCGGATCCAATCCCGGCCCGCTTTCGGCCCGGCGTGACACGCTACGGCCCCGGGCCGGCCCGCCACGGTAAGATATATGCCCTGGTGGCGTGATGAGCGAAACCGTCGTACGGACGGTAAATTTCACGGACGTAACCGTCGCGTGGGATGGGGGCACCGCTTCGCGGCATCCCCACTCCCGAAAGGCGGGAATTGGCCTCAGGGTATTAAAGCGCAGGGTGCTAGGAGCATCTCATTTCACTCCGCATCCTCGGCCTTCGTACAGGAGTGCCCACTCTGCCCTGGACACTTTCACGACACTGCACGTTGCCCTGAGGTGTGTGGTTCGTGCGATGTTGAGCTACGTGATGCCGCCATGGACTTGGACGAGGTGGTTTCGGCCTTCCGAACCGCCTTCGACAACGAGAACGACGAAGAATTCGCTGACCTGTGCCACGAGCACGACCAGCCACTGGTGCGTACCGATCCTGAGCCCTTCACCTACCCGGTGCGGCACGACGTAGGATTACGTGCCCACTATGTAGGCTTGGGTCATGGTGCTTCGGACGCCGGCATGGAGGGTGTGCTTTCAGATGCACGGGGCGTCCTTGCGTCACTACGGTCTGCGGCTACGGCTGCACAGGTCGGTGGTGCCGCCGCCGCAGGTAAGCAGCCTCTGCACATCGGTACTCTGTCTGTACCGCAGGTGGTGTGCGATGCGCCACCACCTGCCAATCACGAGATCGACACTGGGCTATACCCTGTTTCGGCATCGGACCCCGCTTCTTTCGGGTCTCCTTTCGAGGAACCACGCACTCCGTGTATCCTTTATGGACCAGGTAATGCCAACATGCCCTGACACCTCTCTTAAATTGTGTTCAATTGACTCGGTTCACGAGTCGATTCACCCAGGAGAGCTTTCCGTGATCGACGATGACGACGACTCCGACGGTTTTTCTTATTCCGGAGACGAGATTCCCTCGGCCCCACCGGCTGCACGGTCGCGTGTCGGTGTGGCAACTTTGCCGAGAGTCTTCTCTTTCGCATCCCTTGCCTTGCCCGCCCTCATGTGCCTAGCATGTGTCTCGGCGGCTCAGGGTTCGGTGGTGCTCGATCGAGCCGCCGACTTCACCACAGCAGTACATCCCACTGGGGTGACTGCCAACAGTCTGTCTGCCTTGCCGTACACTTTCCCTTTCGGCAGGTTTTTTTCCTTTTGAAGTTTCGGCAGGCTTGGACTCGGATTTTCACTTTTGTGGATTCCTGAATTTGTTCTACGAGTCTTCTTCTGGACTCTGGCTTCTGGATTATGGTTCTGGCTTCTGGTTCTGGACTCTGGCTTCTGGACTCTGGTTCTGGATTATGACTTCTGGACTCTGGTTCTGGTTGAACATCTTTGACAATGACAACTTCTTCAACTCTGGTGAACTCTGCAGCTTTGTGGACCACTTTGAAAGTGGCTGAGTAGCTTTGAGATTGAGCTGTAGGAACTTAGCTTGTGAGCAGTTTCCTAGCAGCAGTTTTAGAAAGGGACCGCCCTGGCTAAAGCACAGGCCTCCCTCTAGCAGTTTCCAGCTACGAGCTGTTTGTTGTTTCGGAACAATTTGATTTGTCTGTGCTCCGCTCTCTGCCACCTGTAACAGCACTATGTACAGTCACAGGGTGGTGTGCTGGATTCAGTGACCCGTAGGTCATAACTTACTCTGACTCCCGTTAGCTGTGTAACAAACGCCGGCTTCTCATGGTACCGCGCCGGGTTTGTTCAGCTGGTGACACGCATGACAGTGGTGACAGCATGACAGGCTTTACGAAGATGACCATCTGTGAGATGCAGACTTGTCAGAGAAGATATGGTCACCATCAGGTGACCAGGAATGATAAGACGAAGATGGCAGTGACTCCTTTGCCGCTGACGTGCCAGTCAGAATGCGGTAAACGGTAACATTGTTAGAGCTGGCATGGGATAATGACTTTCCATTGGCCAGATGAAGATTTAAGGGCTAGAACCCGTTACAGTTTTGGGAAATGTGACAGGCAGGACATTGAGATATAAGTATACTCTGACCGAAGGTCAGGCTAGTGGACTCATTATTGTTTTGCCTTCGCAAGTACTAGGTGGCTGTTCGCGTGCCAGTGTTAGAGTGCTAAGACAGTTCTGCTCACAGCTTTCGTACGCACAATAATTCGTATTTTGTGATATAATATCAATTTTGATGGATATTTTACTGCTGTTTTCATACTTTTTCAAAACAATAATGTCCTGCGCGGAGCGGCTTTTTATTTCAGTGTTAATCCGGAAGTGAAGGCCCTTTGGCGAGAAGTCAGCAGCCGTTGAAAGAGCGGATTCGGAAGTCAGGCGACTCCAGGGGCACCCACGGTGCACTGGCGGACCCTTTTTCTTCCCTGAACTTGGTGGTACTTGCACTGAAAGAGCTTCCAGTGACGGCGGCGACGGATCAGCTTTGAATTCACTAGTCATGAGCGGTCTCCTTCTCATCGAGTTGGGTACCCCCGAAACGCTGGCTGTTTCCTTAACGTCGATTTTCCTTAAAGGTGAGTGATCACTGTACCATAAAGAGGAGGGAAGTATCCCATGAGTGTAAGAACTTTGGGCCATTTCACGGTGGTCATGAAGGGCTTGGAAATTGCATCGGTGATTGTCGTGGCGTAGTGACCACCATAATAGGACTCAATATCACTTGATGATGAGGGGGGTCTTGAGTGGGCCATGGACAGAGTGAAGAGGGAAGTGCCTTGTCTCTTTCGTTCATAACTTCTCTCCAAATATCGAGACTGACTCCCGTGTATTCTAGCCTCTTCTTCGTGACTTTAGACTTGGGAAGGACGTTAAGGAACCATCTAGCAATCTTTTTTCTGTGTAGGCCTCCAGTCAAAGGCTGGTTGGGTATCACTAGGTGCACTGTCTATAGCTATAATGACAACATCCGAAAAGTCATCCTTATAGCATCCACCACCTGGAAGAACGTAGGGGTCATCACCCGTCCAATAGCCATGTGGGATGAATGGGATAGTGTTAATGTGTTATGCGGGAATCTGAAAACAAGTTTTCACACCATATGAAAACAGGCCTTTATCAAACCATATTTTTTGGTTTTTGGGGGACAGCGGAAGAGTCCATGTGACTCCTGAAAATCCAGAGACAGTGTTGGCCGCTTTATGGCCCATTTCCAAGGTGGTCATCACCGCCGAAGATTTCCCCTTATCTTTCCCATCGAAAGGGGGATTTCCATAAACAATTATGCCAATGCCTGTAATCGGGTCCACATAGGCATCCCAAGCGAGACCAACAAAGCCAATTTTCCCATGATGGCAGAAAGGTCTGAGGGCTTTTTCATTCTTGCGGTGGGTATGCATCTTCTCGAGTGAATTCTAGGGTGGGCATTTAGTGGATTGGAGAAGAGTTCACACCCGTTTTTGTCCAGGTTTCTGTCATCCACCAAAATATCTAAGAGGCTTCTTCTTATTGCGTAGCAGTTTTTCGGATCGCCTGATTTAAACTTACATGCATTGAGTGCTTCATGGATATCGTGTGCTCTATTCGAGTACTCCGCAAGTGGGCATGGAACTGCTATGTTGGAAAGGCGGTGCCAAGCCAAAAGTTTCCAGAACTCTTTCCTTTGGACATATTGGAGATCGGGATATTTAATTGTTCCCGTGTCAGGGTGGTCGGTCCACTTCCGGTTTAGCGGTCACAACAATGGTATCTTTTTTTGAAATTGATGGTCGATACATGCTAGCTTCCGGAAGAGCGTGTAAATACAATTCCTCATTCATGTCCTGTCTTAGGTCAGCAAGTGGGAAAAGTTTCGATGGCTGTGTTTTGATGTATGTGGTACCTTCACCAGGGTTTAGGAATTTAGGCTTGCCTGAAATTTCTTCAGCAATGATTTTCCTTAGTTCGGCATCCTGAGTTGTTCTAAGATTATTCAAACTATTATTATGTCCTGAGCATTCAAGTTGAATGTGTTCGAAGGTGCATTTTGTATTCTGTTGGCAGTAGGGGCAGTTTTTAGTTTCGATTTTCCCCAGTTTAAATGAACGTGCTGGAGAGGCTTGAAGACCCAGGAGTTCTCTACTTCTAGAAGCAGTGAAAGCTTGAGGTGTGATTTTGGAAATGTCTTTAGTGGGGGTGATGTTATTCTCATTGAGCATCCTCAAGTACTTTCCTTGAGATGATTGTGTGAGAGACGTTGAATTCTTCTGATGTGACTGCGGATATCACCTAAGATAGGGACCTCGAAAAAGAACAATGAGAAAGGCAGTTCTTCGGCAGGGTCGTAGCGAGAGATGTCTGAACAACCCCCTCTGAATGAGGCTCTTTTTGCAGTGCGGTCCACTCTGTCATGGACTTTGTCATTATTGTGTCCCCTGATCCATTTGAGGATAATTTTACTGTGGTCTCCTTCGTTGTAGAAGCCAAGTTCTTCTAGCAGTAGGCGGACAGCCTGCACATCTCTGCGATTAGCTTCACGTAATTTGTCACGGGCACTCACGGGATCTGTCATCCTTTGTTACAGCAGATATTGCGGCCATGGAGTCAACGGCATGCACCATTGGAGTCATGGATTTGAGAAGCTTCTCTTTTTGTTCGGTGAGTGAGAATCGCAGTCCCGCAATTTCGGCAGATGTGCTACTAGGGTTTTGGATATCTTCCTTAATAAATAGACCCGGTGAAAGTTCTTGAGGGAGGGATATTCATCTTCCGAACTAATGGCATTCCGTTGTCAAAGTTTTTATGGCATATGCTGCACCACTACATGCTGATTTGTCACCAGCAAATAGGGAACCATCGCTTGCCATATCATAATCCTCCATTTGTTTGTTCTTTTCAGCAGGGGGAGTAGATTCTTCTTCTGAGTCGCTAGGGCAGCTGTATTCACTTTCTTCCTCCGCGGTTTTATTTTCATTCTTGCAATAATGGTCTCATACTGTCTGTCTGAGACGTAATCATAGTGTGAATTAATGTCAAGGACTTTAGCAAGAACAGAAGAGGGTGGGTCCGTATTTGCTGGATTCAGTGCACCGTAGGTCATAATTGCTCTGACTCCATTTAGCTGTACCAGTACTCGTACAATACTTGGTGACAGATGCCTAGGTCACAGATAGCTGTATATTGGTTAACTCTTATAATCAGTCTACACTTGTATGATAATTATTCAGTGAACACCCGATATATTGCGGAACAATATATCTTACAGGTTATGGGGTATCACCCCGCTTTTATCACTGCTGACTTTGCCATGATTGGCTAAGCTTTTCCGCTTGGCGGGGCGTTGGGGCCTCGCGAGGTGTTGAATTGGCCACTTTAGAGCGTGCGGTTTGCGCTATGTTACGGTGAGATTTTGGATTGGGAACTTTCGGCCTCTTCTTCGAGTGTCTGCGTTGGATTTTGTTTTCGACTTGGCTTGATCACCCCTGTCAACACTTTCTTGGCCGTCGCATCTACGACTTCGTTGGTTTCGTTCGACCCCCATTTTAGTCTCGCTCCGTAAATGCATTACCGTTGCTCGCCACCCTACAATTCGCGCTTCGCCTTTACCCCGACGCTCCTCCTATAGGAATTTGTATTCTGAATGTCTTCATCCTCAATTAACACTCCGGCCGTGGGCGCTAGGATGCGCCTCGATTCGATTTTCGCGAGAAACGTGGGTGCTCGCTACCAGAGCACTCCACAGTCAGCGCACGCGGCACTTGCTGCTGCTGACAGAACACGTTGAAATGCCGTTTTACAATCATCTTGGGACGTTGATGTTGTGAAGCGTGTTGCCAAGGACAACCTAGGTACGAAAGCTTCGTCATTTTCCGGAAGCGAGCCACATCGACAAGTACTTTGGGACTCCTTGGTTACTGCATTAGAGTGTCGCAAACGCGTGCACATGGTGGGACAAGCACTCAAATTACTGCCAAGAGCTACTGTAACTTCTCAGTCACCAAATAAACCATTAGATGGCATATCGATGCTCTGCGGTATGATCCAACATAGCATATACTGTATGTGTGCGTGCTCGGCATGACATCCATCGATGTCCTCAAATGTCTCAATAAATCATCTTGTGGGTGCATTTTCATCTAACATAAAAATAAACACGAATTCCGAAACGAAGGTACTTATACTGAGTGAACGTGAATGCGTATACAACTTGTAATATTATGCTTGCGTGCGTATTCCATGCGCGCGCAAATCCGGAGGTAACCACAACACAGTCAACACCAAGAAAGCAAGCAATACAAAAGAAACCACTCTTAATTGACGCAAAGTTAGGCATTATGCCTCCAATATACTGTCTCACTGTATCCATATTAACATACAAGCGCATCAAGGAACCAAGGAGTGTCCACAACTGTGCTAGGCTAATCCAGCCTTCATCATACTCAAAGAGCAACGCGCATCCGCAACGCGAGTCCATCTGCCACAGTGGGGGACCCAGACTTAGGCGTCTGGGTCCCCACTCTCAAGTGAGTAAAACTACTCCTCTATATATATATATACGCTGCGCGCTTGCCCACGAACCCAGTGAGTGGGAAATTGGAAAGGTGCTACTGAAAAGCTGTCTGTTCGGACTCTGTGATATCATATCCACAGATCTGTCTCGTAACCTCCAAACTACCAGTCTCCTGTCCGTGCGTTGCGCTCTCACCTCTGCGCGACCACCACCTGTGTCAAAGTATCTCACCGCCTCCTACGATCGTGCCCACGTCGTCAATCGTCTCCCAAACATCTGCCACATGCACCATCGGCTGTACTCTGCATTCGGTGTCACATCTGAAACCAGCCATACACTGTCATCAGCAGTCTGCATCGCGACTACATACGTCATAAGCAAGCCAGTGCCACATACGATACTCTGCCATGCGTACGTCACACCTGTGTCACAATGTGTCACCAGCTGGACAATCCGGCTTGGAGGCTGAGCATGCGTCCAATGATCCAGTAGCACCGTAGCATTATGTACAATCATGTTTAGAATAGAGCACAAGTCGATAACCTCATAGCAGACATTTAGCTGCACCCCAATCAACCTGTCCCATCATTTTTAGTCAAATGTCATAAAATTTAAGGGCCGATTTTGGCTTTGGTCTGAAGTCGGGGATGCTATATTGAATGCGCACATGCCGCTTACACACTATTACCTCGCTATTGTCGCCATATAGACACAATAATTGAATTTTCGAGCCATCTACATAGGCAGAATGTGCGATATTTTGGCGTGTATTCATCGTTGATCCGGACGAAGGGCATTATTATTTTGGGCGATTTAGTGCCTTTTCCAGCTTTGACAGCCAATGCTGCTTCAACCACTATTTTGAGGGCCAAGATGAACTCGGATGGAATTTTTGACAAGACACTACGGAAAGAGCAGCTCGAGAACTTGACGACATGGGTCTCGAAATTTTCGTAGGACCTATTGTGAAGCGGATAGCCGGGCTTAAATGTAGGTCCGTATGGTAGGACCTAGCTTTTTTTGCTGAAATTTGAAAAAAACCACCACCAAAGCGTGCGCAATTTAAGCACTCCAAAGGTCACCCTATGCATGCAACCACAACTTGAAATATTCATTTGACTCATAAATAGAATGGGTGATCGCACGTTGAACCAATTAAGTGATGTTTATGCGAGGAAAACACATTTGCACGTAGGTCCTTATGGTAGGACTTTGAATTTGGGTAGTAGCCATGAGGTGAGGCGTGTGACCCCCAAGCACGCCTCAGATCACTGCCCATGCCATAGTTGTCACAGGCAGTGACTGTGGACCGTGTCGGGGGGCATAAGGTGAGGCGTGTGACCCCCAAGCACGCCTCAGATCACTGCCCATGCCATAGTTGTCACAGGCAGTGACTGTGGACCGTGTCGGGGGGCATAAGGTGAGACGTGTGACCCCCAAGCACCCCTCAGATCACTGCCCATGACAAACCGGACTAAGCTGTTCCAAATATCTTATTTTTCGACTGGCGTGTACATTTTAGAATGGATGAATGCCAATTTCTAAAGTCCGAAATTCACTAAATTCGGAATTTGCATTGTGTTGAACATGCGCCATGCTGAAATAGAGCGGAAATGATGATGAGGGTGCGAAGTAACCGATTCAGTTATCTTATTTGGTCATAAACTCAAGATGTATAACCATGAGCATCACCGTGAGCCCCCCATGTGACTCCTAATACTCAAAATAACGGTGGTCCTTGTGGTAGGACCACCATTTTCTTCAAGCTTTTGGTGAAATTACACCCCTAAAGCGTGTCGTTCAGAGCCTGAACTGGGGGGGAAGGCGTTCATTAGCTAATGAACGCCTTCCGCCTCGAAACGCGCGTCTTGAGCCTGAACCGGGGGAGAAAGCGTTCATTAGCTAATGAACGCCTTCCGCCTCGAAAATCTTGCCTTGAGCCTGAACCGGGGGGGAAAGCGTTCATTAGCTAATGAACGCCTTTCGCCTCGAAAATCTTGCCTTGAGCCTGAACCGGGGCGGAAAGCGTTCATTAGCTAGTACATCCCACCGGGGTGACTGCCAGCAGTATGTCTGACTTGCCGTACACTTTTACTTTCGGCATTCCTTTTCCTTTTATGGTTTCGGCGGGCTTGGACTTCGGTTTTCACATTTGTGGATTCCTTAATTTACTCTACGAGTCCGGTTCTGGTTTTGGCTTTTGGTCCTGGCTTCTGGATTCTGGTTCTGGACTCTGGTTCTGGACTCTGGTTTCTGGACTCTGGTTCTGGATTATGACTTATGGACTCTGGTTATGGTTGAACGTCTTTGACACTGACGACTTCTTCAACACCAGTGAACTGTGCACCTTTGTGGACCACTTTGAAAGTGGCTGAGTAGCTTTGAGATTAGCTGTAGGAACTTAGCTTGAAAGCAGTATCCTAGCAGCAGTTTTAGAATGGGACCGCCCTGGCTAAAGCACAGCCCCCCCCACTAGCAGTTTCCAGCTCCTAGCTGTTTGTTGTTTCGGAACATTTTGTCGGTGAGCCGCTCTCTGCCACCTGTAGCAGCACTATGTACAGTTACAGGGCGGTGTGTTGGATTCAGTGCACCGTAGGTCATAATTGCTCTGACTCCGTTTAGCTGTACCAGTACTCGTGCAGTACTTGGTGATAGATGCCTAGGTCACAGATAGCTTTATATTGGTTAACTCTTATAATCAGTCTACACTTGTATGATAATTATTCAGTGAACACCCGATATATTGCGGAACAATATATCTCACAGTATTGTCGTTATATTCGATAATGGATCCTGCCGGAATTAGGATGCAGCCGCCATTGGTGATGCTATATTCAAAGTCGTATTGAAGACTATTGGTTCCGTCGATTCCGACAAAGACATTAGGGTTTTTGGCACTATTACTATATTATGTATATTGTATCGACATGGCCTCTAAGTCAATAATGGTAACGTGTGGATAAGAGAGATGGAATCTTTGTCACCATTTCCTTTCCAGTGAAACTCACCCGTGTCCGGGGGTACTATGCTGTCTCTGTATCGTTTCTTGACATATCTGGCCTGCGGGTCCAAATCTACGGGGTTTTGAAGCATTTCCTTTTCGATTGCGGTAAGCCATCCAGGGGGTCTATTACCGTTCAACCTGAAAAAGCCTTTGCTTTCTTGCCAGTTTTTTAACATTCCGCCGCAAGGCGGCAGGGGGTCAGAAAGGAGCCTGTGCGCTTAAGGTTATATTTTTGAATTGCGTGGGTCACATTCCTTGACATGTTGTAGAGTTGTCTGGGAAGGGTGGTGACTAATGTGGTTTCACCAGCTTCATTTTCAGGGTAATTTTTAGAGTCGATAGCGTATCCAAGTTTTGCCATAATGTGACCTGTACGCCTGAACCAGTTAAAGCGCTTGTCTTTTGTGTGACTGTAGGTTGCATAGTGTGATAAGGGGAAGCCCGAGATAGCATTATTACTCATTTCGTTGTTCATGTTATGAATTATTATTTTAAGCCACAAATTGTTGTTTCTACGGTATAGTGAGATAAGGGTGCGGTGACCATTCTGAGTTCTTTTCGTCGTCGCGCCAATGCGCTAAATCGTCGTGACACGCGACCGCATCGGCCCAAATTCGGCAGTCCTCCAGCGTTGCCCGTTCCGAGTTCGCACTACCTACAGTGACATAATTAACAGTAGGTAGGTGATCAAGCACTCTCAATTCTGGCTTGCCAGAGGTTACGAGCTTCGGCCGCGCGATCAGCGGCCGATCGCGCGATTCTCGACAGACAGCAATGGAAAGCAGCTCGTAACTCGTAACCTCCGGACTATTACAGAAAGGGACAGGGTGACACGGGCGCTGGGAACTCGTCCAACTTTTCCGATGACACATGATGATTGCATGTCACGGCTTACGGCAATTTGTCTCCAATTTTAAGACTGTATTTGTAGTGTAACTGATTGACAGGCCGATATAATCGCACACCATATCTGAGGATTGTGAGTTTCTACGTGATTGCCTCAAATCGCCTTCTTGCAGTTCAGATCAACGAGTTCACCAATCGTCAAAAGTGCCGCCTTATCTTGCAGTGCACTAGGTTGTGCATAAACCGTTAACCGGTTTAAACCCGAGGGGGTCATTTCAGGTTTAAACCCAGGTTTAAACCCCCGGAATTCCCCCCCATTGCAGCCGTTGCCATATACGGCGTGTACGCGCCATACGTGACCTAGCGACGCGACGATGCTACCTGGCCGATGAATAAATCCTACGGCTTACACTCCGTCGGTACAATCGTTTGATCGCGTGCACGGAATCTGTTGTCACTTGTATCGTTGTATGGAATAGGAGACGAGACACGAGATAGAGAGCACGCCGTACGATTACCAAACGGTGCTGGACTTTAGGTTCAGGGTTATTATTATGGGCTCTGATAGCCCCTAGCCTGACCCGTCTCTGATCGGAACCGTGACTCCGCTAGTAGCTAGGATGACAGTACAGTAGTACTGTACTGTCAGTCATCACTTCGTATTATCCGGGTTTCCGAGATGCATGATAAAAGCACTCGGCCGGACTGATTATGGGAGCTTAGCCAGTTTGTTTTACCCGAGCGGAACACCTGTTCTCGCAGGTTATGCGCGTCACCACTTCCCTAGTAATTCTGATGGCACAGCGCCAAGCTGTTGCCATGATTGGCTAAGTTTTGACACAGAGATGGGGTGGGCGCCCCCTTAGACAGTAGCTTTCTCTTCGCAGTATGGCCTCCTTTTGAAGTGGAGATCAGGTTTTCAGCATTTATTCGGCAGAGTATCGTCGCTGGGTATGGTTATGTTTTACGTTCCGTTTGATCAGCGGGCAGGACACTCCGCGTTTTGTGGGTCGCTCCCACGATTAGCCACTCGGCTCATGACCTGCTTGATTATGTTATTGTTTGCTGAGACTCCTGCAGGAATTGGCCGCTGCGGGATTATTCGCTATTGTCGCACCGCTAGCCCGCAATCCCATCTCACTGTCATTTTTGAAATGGACACACCGCCAAGACCACGTACACGCGCTAGGGCGCGTAAATTAGCGACCATTTTCGATGATGTTGGGGCACTAAATTCGGCCACCCCTACAACGCCACATTTGGCTTCGGCTGACGAGCCGGCTGCGACTGCAACGCTCGTGCAGCGGTTAAGGAAAGATTCTTTCGATGTACAGTGCGCGAAGACAGCAGCGACCAAAGTTTTGGGAGACAAAACGGCAAAATTTCATGGCAGTGAATCATCGGCTTCGGACATTTTTTCACAGCTAATTTCCGAAATTCAGCAGCTCTTCACGCTACAGTCACAGGCAATTGCACCCCTGTTTGAGCTGACTGACACTGATGTTCCTGTCATGCCCACTGCCAATGAGCTGCTGTACTCTGTGCTGTTGCTGCTGACCGCGCCAGGGTCTCCTGCCCGTAATTGGGTGGAGGCTTCTGGGGCTGATGTTCCTGCTGATGGCAAACGTGCCATAATAATAATAATAATAATAAAACATTTACGCTAGCAAAGGGGACAAAGTCCTGAGAGTGCGGTATCCCTGCAAGTAAGGCAGGCTAGTGAAAACACCAGGGGCTACTCCCTCTGCTATAGCGCGCCCACAAAGGGGCTCAACCCACTTTTCAGCAGGGTGACATCTAGAGAAAAAGCTAAGTGCTAGGCAAAAAACTCTAGAAGATGGAGAAGCAGCCATGGCCGGGTGAGTGGAGGGGTGGCTGAATCTGGGCGGTGGGGAGAGAAGTCGGAGAATTAAGGGGGTTTTTGGAGACGTTGAGGAAGGGGGTCGGGTGGGCGGGTGGCGGGGGAGGGGAGGGGGGGGACGGCCCCTCCCCTTGGGGACACGGCACCATCTTTTATTGCAAATTTTTGAGAATTATTGCAGGAGGGTTTGAAGAAAGTCGTTTGATTGTTGCACAGCTTCTGTTTCTGTCATGGCTTCACTGCTCGAGATGTCAACTGTATGCGGGTCAGTGTTTAAGGTGGTGGTGGTGTTTAACAGAAACACGTCTCGCCTATTTTTGGTGTGTTGTCTACAAATTCTTGATAGTTTTTTAAGAAGAGGTTTAATCTTGCCACGGGGAACACCTATCGTGTTGAGGACAGTACCAAAAAGAGGAGGGAGGTATCCCATGAGTGTGAGAACTTTGGGCCATTTAACGGTGTTTATGAAGGGCTTGGAATTTGCATTGGTGATTGTCGTGTCGTGGTGACCACCATAATAAGGCTCAATATCACTCTGATGATAAGGAGGGTCTTGAGTGGGCCATGGGCAAAGCGAAGAAGGAAGTACTTTGACGCTTTCGTTCAGAACTTCATCCCAAATATCAGAGCTGACTCCTGTGTATTCTAGCCTCTTCTTCGTGACTCTGGACTTAGGAAGGACGTTGAGGAACCATCTGGCAATCTTTTTCTGTGTAGGCCTCCAGTCAAAGGCTGGTTGAGTATCACTGGGTGCACTGTCTATAGCTATGATAACAACATCCGAAAAGTCATCCTTATAGCATCCACCACCTGGGAGAACGTAGGGGTCATCACCCGTCCAATAGCCATGTGGGATAAATGGAATAGTGTTATGCGGGAATCTGAAAACAAGTTTAAAACCTTTGTCGAACCATCTTTTTTGGTTTTTGGGAGACAGCGGAAGAATCCATGTTCCTGAAAATCCGGGGACGGTGTTGGCCGCTTTATGTCCCATTTCCAAGGTAGTCATAACCGCCGAAGATTTGCCCTTTTCTTTCCCATCAAAGGGGGGATTTCCATAAACGATTCTGCCGATGCCTGTTATCGGATCAACGTAGGCATCCCAAGCGAGACCATCAAAGCCAATTTTCCCATGATGGCAGAAGGGCTTGAGGGCTTTTTTCATTCTTGTGGTGGGTATGCATCTTCTCGAGTGAATTCTAGGGTGGGCATTTAGTGGGTTGGAGAAGAGTTCACAGCCGTTTTTGTCAAGATTCCTGTCATCCACCAAAATATCTAAGAGGCTTCTTCTGATTGCATAGCAGTTTTTAGGATCCCCCGATTCAAACTTACATGCATTGAGTGCTTCGTGAATATCGTGTGCCCTATTCGAGTACTCCGCAAGTGAGCATGGAATTGCTTTGTCGGAAAGGCGGTGCCAGGCCAAAAGTTTCCAAAACTCTTTCTTTTGGACATATTGGAGTTCGGGATATTTAATTGTCCCCGTGACATGGTCCACTTCAGGTTTAGCGGTCACAGCAATGGTATTCTTTTTTGAACTTGATGGTCGGTACATGCTAGCTTCCGGGAGAGCGTGTAAGTATAATTCCTCCTTCATTTCCTGTCTTAGGTCAGCAAGTGGAAAAAGTTTCGATGGCTCTGTTTTGATGTATGTGGTACCTTTTCCAGGGTTTAGTAGTTTGGGCTTTTCTGAGATTTCTTCAGCAATGATTTTCCTTAGTTCGCCATCTTGGGTTGTTCTAAGACTATGCAAACTATTATTATGTCCTGAGCATTCAAGTTGGATGTGTTCGAAGGTGCATTTTGTATTCTGTTGGCAGTAGGGGCAGTTTTCAGTCCCGATTTTCCCCAGTTTAAATAAACGTGCTGGAGAGGCTTGGAGACCCAGGAGTTCTCTGCTTCTAGAAGCGGTGAAAGCTTTAGGTGTTATTTTGGAAATATCTTTAGTGGGGGCGGTGTTATTCTCGTTAACCCCTAAACTGGTGTTGGGGTCATTTTCGACCCCAAATCGTGCGATGTTTTTTTAGTATTTTTGTGTCAACAACGTCGATCATCACCATAGCCGGTCTTGCGCCGTTTGAGGCCTTGCAAATATGTGTATCCTTGACGGTGAAGTACTTGCCTTTTAGATATATGCATGTTATATATCTCACATAGCATCATTTTTATCCATGAAAAAGTGCCTCGAAAGTGTGGAAAGCGTTGTGTGAAAAGCAGAAAATCGAGATGAAATGTAGATATTCGTCATTTTAGACGTTTGCCGTGGACCCGAATGCATTCCGGATGGAATATGGCATCGTCCAAGTGACCATTCATCGTAAATGCATCAAATATATCCATTATGGTGGTAAAAAACTGCAAAATGTTGAAATTTGAGCTTAAGTATGAAAAACATTGAGAATATGGTATTTTTTCTGTTTTTTGTTTGTTTTTTTATACAATAAGCGTATAAAGCGACACGTAAACGCGGTATCCATACCCCAAGCAGCATATCAACGTGAAGCTATGATCAAAGCCGATGCTCTGAAGGTGTCCCATGGGTTGTGGGCTGTCCATACCGTTTTTAATCAATGGCTTTGTAAAGGTTTGTGTTTGGAAACCCCCAAAATTATGACGGCAATTTCGATATATTAGCGGATATATTGCGTCAAAATATGCGTATAACCTATCAAAATGTTGGGCCAATCGATGCCTAAGGGATGGTTGATTTAGCTAGCACGTGTATGCAACCGATGCCACTTGTAAGTGACAAAACACGAAACTACCCAAAAAGGGCCGAAATATTTACACCAGTTTAGGGGTTAAGCATTCTCAAGTACTTCCCTTGAGATTGTAGAGTTCTCCAATTATGATAGTGTGATAGACGTTGAATTCTTCTAATGTGACTACGGATATCGCCTAAAATAGGGACCTCAAAAAAGAATAATGAGAAGGGCAGTTTCTCGGCAGGGTCGTAGCGGGAGATGTCTGAGCAACCCCCTCTGAATGAGGCTCTTTTAGCAGTACGGTCCACTCTGTCATGGACTTTGTCATTATTGTGACCCCTAATCCATTTAAGGATGATTTTACTGTGGTCTCCTTCACTGTAGAAGCCAAGTTCTTCTAACAGTAGGCGAACAGCCTGCACATCTCTGCGATTAGCTTCACGTAGTTTGTCCCGAGCACTCATAGATCTGCCATCCTTTGTTACAGCAGATATTGCGGCCATGGAGTCAATGGCATGTACCATTGGAGTCATGGATTTGAGGAGATTCTCTTTTTGTTCTGCGAGTAAGAATCTCAGTCCCGCAATTTCAGCAGATGTACTACTAGGGTTTTGGATATCTTCCTTGATAAGAAGCCCCGGTGCGGCGAAAGTTCTTGAGGGGGGGATATTCATCTTCCGAACAAGTGGCATTCCGTTGTCAAAGTTTTTATGGCATATGCTGCACCACTGCATGCTGATTTTTTACCGGCGAATAGGGAACCATCGCTTGCCATATCATAATCCTCCATTTGATTGCTCTTTTCGGCGAAGGGGGTAGATTCTTCTTCCGAGTCGCTAGGGCAGCTGTATTCACTTTCTTCTTCCGCAGTTTTGTTTTTCATTCTGGCAATAATGGTCTCATATTGTCTGTCTGAGATGTAATCATAGTGTGAGTTAATATCACTGACTTTAGCAAGAACAGAAGAGGGCGGGTCCATATGGTCATTATATTCGAAAATGGAACCTGCTGGAATTAGGATGCAACCGTCATCGGTGATGCTATATTCAAAGTCGTATTGAAAACTGTTGGTTCCTTCGATTCTGACAAAGACATTAGGATTTTTGGCATTGTTACTGTATTCTGTGTATTTTATTGACATGGCCTCTAAGTCAATATTGGTAATGTGAATAAGAGAGATGGAATCTCGGTTACCATTTCCTTTCCAATGAAACTCACCCGTGTCCGGGGGTACTATGTTGTCTCTATATTGTTTCTTGACATATCTGGCTTGTGGGTCCAAACCTACAGGGTTTTGAAGCATTTCCTTTTCGATTTCGGTTAGCCATCCAGGGGGTCTATTACCGTTCAGCCTGAAAAAGCCTTTGCTTTCTTGCCAGTTTTTTAACATTCCGCGTGCCACCCTCGAGGTGGTGCGTATGCTCGCTGACGATTCGACTCCGTTCGAGTCTCTGACTGAGCTGCTTGAAGTGAGAATCTCGGACGAGAGTGACTCTGACTCGAGCATTCGTCTTTTTAACAGTTGTCTTCGGGATGCACAGCGTCTGCAGGCGCTGCCCGAAGACGCTGTTAAAAGGCAATTCCTCTCTGCCCTGTCTGGACCGGCTTACGCCACGCTGGTTGACTCGTTTGCTCGAGCTGACCAGCGTGCGGCTGTGAGTCTGCTTACCCTGCAGGCGCGCGTGCGCGAGCAGTACCGCTGCGGGCGGCTCTCGGGCAAGCGCACTGCGGGGCGCCCCATGTCCGTAGCATCTTGCACCACTGACACTGGCCTGGCTTCGGCCATCGAGCGGCTCAGTTCTCAGTTGGTCAAGTTGCAGCGGGACGTGGATTCCCTTAAGAAGGGTGGCTCCAAGCCACCTCATGGGAAACACGCTCCGCGCGGCTTCCACCGACCTGGAGTGCAACCGCTTGCTCATTCCGCCTCTTCGGAGGTGGCTTTTGACAAGCGGTCTGGCACCTTTGTCCCAACGTGCAGGCACGAGAAGTGTCGCGCCGTTGGGTCGAAGCATTGGCTGAGTGAGTGTCCTCACAAGGACACTCACCCAATGACCATTTCGGCATCCTACTGCCAAGCCGTCGAGTCTTATGACTCCGACGTGCTTGCCCTTCGTTTTCAGCGGTACTATGACGCTGGGGATGAGGGGTCCATTGAGCACTTGTGTGCTCTTGTAGGGCAACCTGAAATCTGTGAACTGTCTGCGCATTCCTTTGCTCCAGAGCCTACGGCTCTGCAGCAGTTCAAGGATGCTGCTGCCTCTGCTGAGACTGCACCTGCTGAGCATCTTTCCATTGGCCGTGTTGCATTTGCTGAGGTCAGCGGTCCGCTTGCTGGTGGTGTCGCTGAGCCGACTGCCAGCAAGCAGCTGCTGCCGAAGGCCTCTGCACCCGTGCATGGTGGGACGATTGGCTTGCATGGGGTCAGCAGTGCCGCCTTTGTGCCGCCGTCTGCCTCTCTGGCTCTCGGCCCGATGGCTTCTGCTGACAACTCATTCAAGACATTCAACACTGTCCACCCTGACTGGTTTGACATTGACCCTGAGCCTGTTGAGGTGTGTGATTCCGATGACGACGGGGAGGGCTCCAACTACCCTCCCGGTGTCTGTCTGCCTGAGATTGAGGGGGGTGCACCGCCGACGGCTGCGGCATTTCGGCGGTTCGGCGTTCCCAGGGGCTCCAGGCCATTTGGCATCGGTGAATTTACTCTCAGTCTCTTCATGGTGGCTACATTTCTCTTCAGTGCTACGGCGATGCCGACACTCGTGGTCAGCGGTGGTGTCAGGGGCCTGGTTGAGCCCGGAGCCACTTACGACCGCGGTGCGGTTCATCTCGGTGGTGCATTGCTGGATTCTCCTTGCCCGACTATGGTTACCGCTGGTTCGTCATTGCCGCCGCGGGATGTGGCACAACTCTTTTCTCAATCGACCTCAGCGGCTTTGGAATCCGATGGTTTTGCCACTCTACTTTGGGATCCGCCTGACCCACTTGGGTCTGGTGGTGTCAGCTCTTACAAATTCTCTTCTCAATTGACTTCGGATACTTTTCTTGCTTGGCATCCGTCTGCTGAACTCGGCTGTGCCGACCAGCTTTACAGTGGCTGAGTCTACTTGCTTCAACCCCTGGAGGTGTGATTAGCCTTAGCCGCAGTGGTGGGCTGTGCCGGGACAAGTCCCCGGGCACCCAGCTAGAAGTGTATCTGTTTCCAGTGCAATGCTGTTTGTTATCTGTTTATTTAGCTCCGCTTGCCTAGCCCTATTGGCTACAGTCACAGCTCCGGGTGGTGTGCTGGACTTTAGGTTCAGGGTTATTATTATGGGCTCCGATAGCCCCTAGCCTGACCCGTCTCTGATCGGAACCGTGACTCCGCTCAGTAGCTAGGATGACAGTACAGTAGTACTGTACTGTCAGTCATCACTTCGTATTATCCGGGTTTCCGAGATGCATGATAAAAGCACTCGGCCGGACTGATTATGGGAGCTTAGCCAGTTTGTTTTACCCGAGCGGAACACCTGTTCTCGCAAACGGCTACTCGCACGGCTGCCAGAGAGCAGACTGAATTTCAATCTGGCGTCTACCCCTGTTGTATGCTTAACAATGAAAAGACAACATGTTGTACCCTTTGATATGCTTAACAGTGTGAAACTAGACTTAACATTGTGAAACTAGGCTTAACAGTGTGAAACCACAAACCGGTTTAAACCCGAGGGGGTCATTTTAGGTTTAAACCTAGGGGGGGTAGGGGTTTATCACAACCCAGGCAGTGCATGCCGTTTTCGACCACCGCGCGGGATGCGCCGGGATACGGCGACATACAATACCCACCAATTAGGACCTTACACGTCGACGTATGGTGTCCGAATTCCCCCGGAGGCCACCGACACGTAGGATTGCGGGGGTCACCGGCTCAGCGGATGATGCCGGCCGATGCCTTATCCTAAGTCGTTGCTCCTCAAACTTTGCGTACATATTCAAGGTGACTGAATGGACAAGTGACCACGAGTCCGATGTGGTTGGGTTTCATCCCAAGCTAGGTTGCCCTAGACTTCCACACCTCAAAAGAACGCGTCCCTCCTCGGCATCCATCGGAAGACCTGCGACACACACTGCGCACGCCCAATATCGTGAGCTTAAATATCAACATAAACAAATTGAAAAATAAAAAACAGTCGAGCATTCAAACAATCCCTGCGCATATTTAAAACAATCACAACACCGGCCGCCCCACAAGGCGAAGGAACGTTGAGAAAATTGTGAGCACTAATTGTTGGTGCGCAGCACTTAGTTGCTTCCTCAGAAAGTCAACGCATGCGATACTTGTGTCACAGTGTCGCTTGTGTCAGTGAGTGACTGCTGGACGTCAGCGTCATCGTCATCACCCGCACCCTTCAGTTCGATATCGCGAGATGTCATCGCGATCGGATGACAGACGCTGTAATTCATTCCTATTCTGAATTCCAGCGTCTGTAGTATTATTATTATCCTATTCGGATAGGTCTGAGACAGTCGAGTGTCACACTCGACTGTTCTGAGAACAAACGACAGCAACACGAGAGCGGAGAGGGGAGGAAGACGCGACGGACGGGAGAGGGCACGGCAGTGAGTGCTGTGCGAATTTTTTAACGAGCGAAGATTGCCTTCAGCCTGACGAGTCCGCTTGGGATTTTCCGACACTTGTCGGAGATAGTGATCGCAGCGTGGCAGTTATAGTCCCAACCTGACTGCTCCGTCTGCTCGCTTGACCCTTCGTCTGCTCGCTTGACCCTCCACGGTGCGGCATGATGCGCGGTCTATTCTCTTGTTGGCTCTAGGCGCTGAGCACCCAAGGTTTCCAGGAGCCGGTATGATGTCGACGTACGTGATGCGCAGCCAGTGTCGGGCGCCGTCAACTTGGACCGCTATGGCCTGGTTGATGATCCTTTGTTGTTGGCAATTCACGCCATTAAAAGCCGAAGGTGTTGAATCGCTACCCCCAGTCCCACAACACTCCCCTTAAAAGATAAGTCGAACTCGCACGTCCATCACAATATCTATATGCCGTACCCGTTGCAACGCAGAAACGCGACGTGGTCTGTGGCGCAAGTGATCGATCTCCACCGAACGGTCACATGCTGCCAGCGTTGCCGAAGTCAGACGAGCGACGGATGCACGCTGCGAGCGCTGCCGAAATCCACAAAGCGCCGGTTACACGCTTGAGTTGTATTCGCTGTTATTTGTGTCGCCGCACGTACCTTCTACCCTCGACTTTTCCACGAGGTGAGAAGTTCTGAAGGAGTTTCCCCTGACCGAGCACCGTTTTGGTGAAACAGCCATTCCCCGTGCGCGAGCTGCATCCGAGGCTGCGAAGGCTCGACTGCAGCAGGCAAATAAGTTGCGCGAACGTAATTCCGCGCGTTCGAGTCCGACTCCCGGGCCCGCCTCTCCGAAATCTTCCGGCGCGATACAAGGCGAGACGCACCTGACCGTGAGCTCCGGGGAATCGCCAGCTGGTGGGGTGCCTGCTGATGGGGTGACCTCCGGTGCACCTGAAGCACCTCAGAGCATCGGATCAGGTGACGAGAGGCATTTGTCGAAGCAGAAACTAAAGAGTGACATGCACAGCAAGCTGCAAGCGAGAGGGCGCCAGCATCCACGCGCGGAGCCAGCTGGACCTCAGGCCGTCGTGCCGCCGGTGCCGCAGACGAGTGACAGCGCTTCCCCGCCGGCAGCAGCTCAAGTTGTGGATACCACCTTGCCTGCTCACGAGGACAATCCTGCTTCTGAGCTTGCGCCGGACCCGACGCCGGCGCCTGCCGGCGAAAGCCCAAAGGACGGACAATCATCCTTCCTCGGATCGAACATGGGAAACACGCGGCGCGATGCGCCTCCTGAGTCCCTATCGAAGACCAAGGAAGCCGCCGCCGAGTTCCCAGAGCAGACAACATTTTCCGGGCCCCAGGGCGAACTTCGCAACAGCCCAGCCATGGAGATACCGATCACGCTGGAGACCGGGGAGCATGCGGTCTTATACCTACGGGAGGGAGACCGCTTGGACGTCGCGCTGAGGCAGTTTATCGAGTACCACGACCTGCCAAAGTCCGAGCTGCCCACGCTGTTCTCCCGCGTGCGTGGCACCTTGGTGTGACTGCCTCCCGCCGGTTTTCTTGAGCCTCGTTTAACGTGCAGTAGCTGCTGGCTGATCGGGCGTGCGATGCCGACCGCGGTGCGACAGGTCGAGGGACGGGTCATCCCGATGTCGGAGGTGCAGGTGGACGTCGGCAACGGGCAACAGCAGGCGCTGACTGTATATGCAGGTGTCCTCTCTCATGCCTCACCAGTGAATCCCTGCTTAGCAAGTGAATTTTGGCGTTCCGAAGGATCGTTGCGCCTTGCCTCACGGCTGTGCTGCTCCGGCCCAAAGCCGGTAGCCGTTGCTGTGAGGCTGTGCTGCTCCGGCCCAAAGCCGGTAGCCGTTGCTGTGAGGCTGTGCTGCTCCGGCCCAAAGCCGGTAGCCGTTGCTGTGAGGCTACACTTGCCGATTTTCTTGGGTTCGCAATCAGGCGATGACCTGCGCTGTGTTCGCAGGGGATGTCCTCGAAACGGTGATCCAAACCTTTTTGGAAACACATGGTAAGCTCCAATCCCTTCTCCTCCTGCTTGTTCCTCTCCATGATCCATGCTTTTGTCGGCTTCCTTCCCGCACAAGGCAGTTGTTCGGTCATGGACCCCTCAGCCGGATGGTCACCCACTGGTGGACCCGGCAGCCGATCAGTGGTGGTTCCGGCCTTGGGCAGGTGGCTCGACGGTCGAACGGGCAGCCAGGTGGTCGCAGGGGGGTGGACCCGTGCTAGGCGTATGCTTGGTTGGCGGGCGGTTGAAGTGGTTGGTGACCTGGTAGCCAGGCAGCACATAAAGGTATAATTAGGTTTTACTCTTCAAACATATACTCCATAATCAACGCGAGAAGAAAAGGGAATTCCGGAGGAACCATGGGATCCGTGGGATCTGTGAATGCTTGCGCTGTGATGTTGGGCTGTCGGGCGGTGACACGGGGCTCTGGTGAGGCTGCGCACAGGCCTGAATGACGCGGGGCTCTGGTGACGCTGCGCACAGGCCTGAATGATGCGGGGCTCTGGTGAGGCTGCGCACAGGCCTGAATGACACGGGGCTTTGGTGACGCTGCGCACAGTCACGAATGACGCGG
>LGRX02004071.1:0-14364 GCA_001247695.2 Cymbomonas tetramitiformis | reverse complement strand
TGTACTAGCGCGGTCTACGAATGCTATACCCTTCCAGCCACTCTGGAGAAACGCGTCTCTATCGCCCTCTTGGTATCCTAGAGAGTGCTCAAGTGGTTTGCCCAGCTGGGACAGACTTGCCACCTAGTTGCGATGGACCTTTGTCTCAGTCACAGCTCTTTTTATCTCACCGCAGATTGACTTGGTGGATATCGCCAACCTCTGCCGCGCAGAACGCATTCGTATGCTGTCAGGTTGTATAAGATTTCTCCTTGGCTTCATGTATGCTGCCTTGTAGTAAGGCGGTGGTTAGCACGGGCACATCTTCACAGACACATGCTACCGTCGCATTGACCTCTTACGGAGAAGGTGCAACGTTGGTACCCTTGTATCCACATTCGGTGTAACCTTGGCCACTTCACGGCTTCCGGCTTTCAGCTTGCATCTGCACTCTAATCTCACTCGTGTTCTGACCGATGTACACACCATCAGTGACGTAGTGAGTATTTTGATGTGGAGTGAGTACTCACGCTTAGAGGCAAGCTTGTACCCTTGAAGTTGTTGTGCAGCTCTTGGATTGTGCCATTGTGTGTGTGTAAGAGTGCATTCACTTGTATGTGCGATTGCCTTGGGGGAATCAGGAATGCTTGGGACAGTTGCTAGTTCTGGGAGGGCAGCACGGACGCCTCATCAACACTATTCATCTTCTCCCTCCGCATCTCCCAACTCAATTCCGTCACCTCACCGCCCATCGCCCTCAAGAGGCAGTCAACAAAAGCACTAGGCATATCTTGCGATGGCAACAGCTAGCTTAGTGTATGGATGTAATGTTTCTTTGGGAACTCCGAGCAACGCAAAGGATGGTAAAAAGAATAATAATTGTGTGGGAAACCCGGGAGTGTGCTTATCCTTGGACCGACTCCTTTGGCACCCCGTAGCCATAGAAGACTGCACTATGTACCCACGCCGGGGATCAAAGGATTCAACACACTTCGGGACGCTTATCCGGATTCTCCGGAGCTCACTCGTGAAGAATGAGACCCCCTAAGCCTCGCTGAGCCAACCGAGCCCATCTGTATCCGCAACACCCGCGCACTGCTGGCTTGTGCCAAAAGCCGGGTCATCCCTGCCCCCCACCCGAGCTGCGCGAGCCATATCTCGACCACCAAGCTCACGTGCAGGACCACCCCTGTGCTCCTTGAGCCTCGATGGACCACCTGAGCCCCTTTGCGACTGCCCTGCCGGCGCATTGTTGCTTTGTCTCTGAAGCCGGCTCACCTCCGCCAATCGAGCCACCCCTTCACCACCAAGCCCACATCCCACAGCACCACGCCCTAGAGCCTGGTCTCAAGAGAGCTTGCCCACCCACGCCACGGCCAGAATTCCCAAGGGTTGTCCCAAGGGGCTGAGAATGATAAACTGGGCTGCCCTCATCCGAACCCACCACCGACTTGTGCATGTAGCCCTCTACCCCCAGCACCAACTCCACATGACTGAAGCCCTTGCTGTGATTGCCTTGCGAGGAAGCTGCGAACTTGAGCACTGCGCTCCACACTTGCCCTACAACTGTCATGCCGCACTGTTCCTACTTGGGGTCGCATCCCCACAATTGCCTGTGTGTCCCAAGCCCTCCCAGTGGTTGATAGTTCACCATCTGGTCGTCGCCTTCCCGACAGCTGCTCACTGTTAGTTCCGGCACGGCCAGCAACCTCGCCCGGTGAGCAAAGAAGTTGATGAGATGCCGTATGCTGCCGTGCAACCTGTTGTAAGTGGTCATCACTGCTGGGATGGGCCCCCGGGCTCTGAGGGGCCCGGCGTGTGTCAACTCCACCCGCGGACCTCCCCACATCTCCCCCGTCATCCTCATCAGTTCCTCCCATGCCATCAACCCCCCCAAGAAGGCCGGCCACCCGCCTGCTCGCCCCCATCAAGGTGGCCACCCCTCCCTCAGCCAAGGCCATTGCTTGCTCCGGCGAGGCCCCACTCTGCTCCTGAGTCCAGACCCCACCCTCCAAGCCCGGCGACAAAAGGTCATCCCACTCATTCAAGATATCCTCGACACTTGACGCCGCCTGGCTGAGCCCGCCTGTGCCTGCACGCGCCCCTCCAGATCGCGCCTCGGCGGGTGCCGCTTCCTTGACCCCCCACAGTGCCCAGATGCTCCGCCTCCCGCCACACATCCTCCATGCTCTCCAAAAGCCTCGATGCCATCACGCCTGCCTCGCCTGCCTCACCGAGAGCGTGCCCAGACCGCTCACGCTGCGTTCCCTCAGATTCCTGCGTCCCACCACCAGACCCATCCTGCGTGGCATAGTCTGTCTCCTCGAACGCGTCCTCCCACGCTCTGTCCATCAGCGCCAACCTCTCCGCCCCTTCCCGTCGGTCCGCCTCCCCCCGATCCAGGTCCGGGCCCATGCCACCTCTCACACGCCCTCCGCCAGCCCAGCGCCACCCACTTCCGGCCGAACATGTGTGTGTGTGTTTGCTTATCCTTGCGACTCCTTTAGCACCCCGTAGCCACAGGAGACTGCACTATGTACCCACGCCGGGGATCAAAGGATTCAGCACACACTTCGGGACACTCATCCGGATTCTCCGGAGCTCACTAGTGAAGAATGGGACCACGTGTGTGTGTGTGTGTGCAAACGGGGACGGCCACTGGAATGATTTGGATGATGGGATTGTGGCTGTCCCTGTGGTACCCTTCTGACGGGTACTGCCTCTTTGAGGGAGTCGGGGATTCGTCTTCGGCTGGCTCTATTTATGTCCAGTGCCTTGGGGCTTTTTCACCTGCCGGGGGACTGGTGGTTGACAGCCACGTTATGGGGTGCTGACATCTCGTTGTTAACGGGGACGGCCACCGGAATGATTTGGATGATGGGATGTGGCTGTCCCTGTGGTACCCTTCTGACGGGTACTGCCTCTTTGAGGGCGTCGGGGATTCGTCTGCGGCTGGCTCTATTTATGTCCAGTGCCTTGGGGCTTTTTCACCTGCCGGGGACTGGTTGTGGCGGCCACGTTATGGGGTACTGGCGGATCGCTGTGAACGGGGACGGCCACTGGAATGATTTGGATGATGGAATGTGGCTGTCCCTGTGGTACCCTTCTGGCGGGTACTGCCTCTTTGAGGGCGTCGGGGATTCGTCTGCGGCTGGCTCTATTTTTGTCCAGTGCCTTGGGGCTTTTTCACCTGCCGGGGGACTGGTGATCGATACCCACTTTATGGGGTACTGGCATCTCGTTGTGAACGGGGACGGCCACTGGAATGATTTGGATGATGGGATGTGGCTGTCCCTGTGGTACCCTTCTGATGGGTACTGCCTCTTTGAGGGCGTCGGGGATTCGTCTACGGCTCGCTTTTTTGGGAGTGTCTTGGATTCGTCTGACGCTAGCTCCCTCTCCGTGTACAGTGCTCATGGTTATTACACATGCCGGGGGACTTGCGTTCTTTGACCTTGATATGAAGTACTGACGGATCGCTGTGAAGGGGGACGACCGCCGGGTGGAAGTGGGTTTTGGGAGGCGGTTATCCCTGTGGTGCCATTCTGGCGGGCACTGCCTCTTGGAGAGCTCGGTAGATTCGTCTGTCGTGCTGCGAGGAGAGGCAGAAGGTGGTGATGTACAACTTCTGTGTTCTCCCTTGAATTTTGTGTGGAGCACTTAGGTGCCCGCATGTTTCCTTTTTTTGACATGGGGTGTCCATGCTGTGTGGTGTGACTGCATTCATGGCATAACCATGGACCAACGGGTCCCATCCATCGACCGGGAGCCACTGGGGGGCATGCCAGCAGGGTCCGCTTACTCCGTTACCCAGAGACCAGCAATTGTTGGGCGATGATCGGTCACATCGTTTCATCTTTCCATGCTGCTTTGCATCAGGGTTGGGAACATGTATGAGTTTGTGGTATCTTGTCACGGCCCCGCCCTGCTCCTGATTTGCTTCTCACATCCACTGGGATGATGGTGGGCTGGCTTTTGTTGGCCGATCTCATGCCGTTCAGTGTGCTTATCCTTGTACCGACTCCCCGTGTGTGTATGCTTATCCTTGCGACTCCTTTGGCACCCCGTAGCCAGAGGAGACTGCACTATGTACCCGCGCCGGGGATCAAAGGGTTCAGCACACCCTTCGGGACACCTATCCGGATTCTCCGGAGCTCACTAGTGAAGAATGAGATCCCCTAAGCCTCGTTGAGCCACTGGGGGGCATGCCAGCAGGGTCCGTGTCAGGGATATGACCGATGACATATGTGGCATACATGTCATACATATCATACATGTCATACCATGTCATGTCATGTCATGTCATGTCATGTCATGTCATGTCATGTCATATGTTATAATGACATACAGTCGTCGAGTATCGTCAGTTCGGTCGACTATGACATGTACAGTCATACTGTCTGTCATCCACTCATCATGAGTGACATCTGTCATCGAGAGGCTGATTACAACATCTCGATGATGAAGCAAGACGGTTCTTGAAGAACAAACAAGTTCTGAGAGGACGCGTCTTCGCTTCAAGCATGAACTGAACAACATGTGAGTATCAAATGGCTATTCGATAAGCCGATACTGTTAGTTCGCCCAATGTTCTCGGGTTCACCGGTAGGACATGGGCGGGTAGGTCGAGAGCGCAGAGCCAGCTGCGTCGTCAGTTGTAAAATTACTAGTACTAGTAGTCGCTATACGAAATATATAAATTTGAAGCGATCTCAAGCTTCAATTCCTGAAATGTTGGAACTAGCCCATTTCTGTGTTCCAAAAAGCACATACTTAACGTGGGACCGTTTATTCGTCACGGTATTGGTCGACCACTCTCCAAGTCGAGAACTGTGTGCCAATCAAATGCATGCGATCGCGCGACGACAGTGTTGGAAACAATACAACAGCCACGGGGAGAACGCTCCCGGCGAGATAGAACGAACTCAATAACAGATAACATACGGGAATAAATACCCCGACTGACACAAGCAGAGTCACCGAAGATGACATACCGGAAATGACACTTGACAGTACGAACATGTCACAGTGCCAATTCCAGCACACCACCTCATCTGAGGTGGCTCTACAGCTTGTGAAAGTCACCACCCTAGCTACTAGAGTTTACATCTAATGAGAATGGTTAAGTCTGGTAGCTAGAAATATCACAAGGTCAAAGGATTGAACAGAGGATGCCGAATAAAATACTGCTAGGTGCTCATCTCATGTTGGAAAGACCTCTGGGCTAAATCTCTGCCGGCTAGTGGTCAGCAGCAATCCAAGATGCCGCCTGTCTGCTCACGAAAGTAGATGAATCACGGAAGAAAATTGCCTGTCGGTTTAGCTGTGTAGTTGTGCGCGGCCAGTCGGGAGGAATTATACATCTCTATAAGAGGGCTCGCGGAAATGAAACAACAGCTGCCCGCTAGTGGTCAACATCCCGAAAAGAAACACCATAATACGAACGCGTCAGCTAGTGGTCGAAACATCTGAAAGGAATGCTCTGCCTGTCCGTTTAGAAAATTAAGAAGACCCAGAAGAATAACCACCGTAAGATTCGCTGCTAGCACCACCAGACCCAGAGTCGTGGTGGTCTCCCGAATCGTAATCGGAGGGGTCAGCATCGTCCTCGTAAGCACCACCAGAGTCGTGCTCCTCGAGATCGTCGGAAGAATAGGGGTAGAACTCGTCGTTGTCATCGTTAACCGGATCAACGTGCTCTGAAGAGAGCGAAGCATTTCCAGTCGAAATAAATGTTGGCGGGAAAAAATCAGCTGCTGCAACGTCCAAAACACCGCCATGAGACTTCCCTTGGGAACCTGTGCCCAAGGCAGGAGCCCGTGCCAACTGTGAAGGGCAAAATCGCGGAGAGGCCAAGTGGCCATCAAACTCCTCACAATCGTCGTCAGACTCATCGTAATACCCAAGAGGGTACTCCGATTCATCTTCGCTCTCACCACTCTCAAACACTGCGTGAATGTCTGGCTGTACAGATGTGTCGATGGAAGCAGAATCCACGGAATGAAAGAAATGACGCTCTACACGAACAGGAGGAGCCTGTCGTGTGAGCCTGCGCGTACTGGAGGAGCCAGTCGCGGGTCTTGTGGTCGTAATTTGCGAAGAAACAGTTCGGGTGTCCAAAATCGCGGATCCATTGCCAACGCCCTTCTCACAGAAAGTTACGGCCGGAATCAAAGAAGGATCGGACGCAGCACCACCAACCGCTGCGTCCCCTGAAACAACGAGACTCAAAATAATCGGACCGAAAGATGCTGGAGGCTGCGGTAAAATCCGAGAAGCATTACGAAAATGAGCTAGCGCTCTAGCTTGGGCCTGGCACAAGGAAATCAACTGAGCGCGTTTAAGAAACTCCACTTTGCCCAATCTCTCATCGCAAGAAAACACAAGAGCTTGAAGCTCCTCATCGGGCAAAACATCTGCGAGAGCCATCGCGGAAGAAAGAATCCGTAAAAGAAAGCGAACGCGCGAAATAAATGCCGAAACCACTCCGCCGTAATTTCCCGTAACTGCCGGACCGTCCAAGCTAAAGCGAAAATCAGATTCCGTAGGCCGCGACAAAGATGGCTGAGCTCAAAATAAAGATAGAGCGAATACGAAATAAAATTCACGCTAAAAATCACGATACGCAAGCGTAAAGTGGGACCAAAACCTGTTGGAAACAATACAACAGCCACGGGGAGAACGCTCCCGGCGAGATAGAACGAACTCAATAACAGATAACATACGGGAATAAATACCCTGACTGACACAAGCAGAGTCACCGAAGATGACATACCGGAAATGACACGTGACAGTACGAACATGTCACAGTGCCAATTCCAGCAGACAGGTCACGTATGACATGGGCGGGTAGGTCGAGAGCCAGCTGCGTCGTCAGTTGTAAAATTATTAGTACTAGTAGTCGCTATACGAAATATATAAATTTGAAGCGATCTCAAGCTTCAATTCCTGAAATGTTGGAACTAGCCCATTTCTGTGTTCCAAAAAACACATACTTAACGTGGGACCGTTTATTCGTCACGAGATTGGTCGACCACGACTCTCCAAGTCGAGAACTGTCCATTCCTCGCTGTCCGCACGTGTGGACAGCAATTTCCAACGGTTCATGCGTATGGACGGCACCTATCCATACGGTCGGGCAGTGTACGGAGCGTCCACACGCGTAATAAAATCAGGTAAACTAGCATACGTCGTCCACACGGGAGCACACGTATGGACGACGTGTGGATTTATCGTATGGACACCGTATGAACATCACTTTTGCAAATTAGACATTTTCACACGTGTGGATTTTGCAAAAAAAGCGTCCATACGGCGTCCATCTGCAATCCACGCGTCGTTCATCTGAATTTCCACGCGTGTGGACAGGCCAATAATTTGTAGGGCTGTGTGCCAATCAAATGCATGCGATCGCGCGATGACAGGTGCACGTATGACATGGGCGGTATCCGGTACGTGATAAATATATGTGGTGGTGGGGGGAGGGCAGGTGGTGGGGATGGGGGAGGGGTGGGGGTGGGGGGAGGTGTCGGATATAGTTCGGAGTGAATATATCGGATAACTGGAAATAAACGACCCTGAGTTAAGGGTTTCGGGATCAGAACGGTAAAAGTCAGATAGATAAAAGAGGTATACACATAAATACTAACGGGAGTTTCCCGACTACTAGTGACGGTCACCCACCCTACTTTAGGAGGTGACAAGTGACAGATTATCCTGTCGGTGTGTCACATCCAGCACACCACCTAGGGTGGTGACCGGAGTTAGCAGTGAAACGAAGCGAACAAACTCCCTACTTAACTTCAGGAGGAAACTGTAGCACACCTGGGGGCCTGTACTCTTGGTCAGGGCGGTCCCAGGTCACAGCAAGGTTGACAGACACTGTGTTAACTGCTAAAACCCTAAACACAGCTCAATTTCAGAGAGCTCCTCTGCACATCTAGGAGGCTAAGCAATAGCTAATCTCTAGGCAGGCACGGTGTGACTAATCTCAGCCACTAGGGGTTTGCGGGGCCGGCGATCCGGCCCGGAGCAGCGTGAGGGTGAAGTAGTTGCCGGCCTCCGGGGCTGGTGGTAAATCATTCGTAGAAGAAACTGTTGAATCCTCGATCACAGCCGCATGGTCACCAGAGCTCGGCTCCTCGTCATCGGACGAGTACGGCGGTGGCGGGTAAGGCGGTGACGGCGGAACGTAATCAGGGTCGGGGTCATATAGCCATGGTGGCCGTGGGACATGGCGGAGAGTGTGGAATCCCTGCCGCAGCTCCCGATACCGCGTCTGTCGATGTGGCGGAATAGCAGCCGTGCTCGCACCACCCACCGCGTCGCCAAGATCGCTACGAACCATTGCAGTTGGCGAAGTTCCCGTAGCTGGGACTGCCGAGGCAGTCCACGTAGCACCACCGACCGGTGGAGCCGTGCATGTGCGCGCACCGGCACCACCGACATCGGCAACGGTGTGCGGCGCGGCGGTGGCACAAATAATCACAAACAGCGCACACACCAAGGACGAAGTGAGAAGAGACCTCCCGAAGCCCGGAATGGCGTTCCCACAGCCGTACTGTGGCCGCGGCGGTGCCACCGAGGCATCCTCGTCGTCATCGTCGCTCGTGGCGTAGGTCGCGGGCTTGTAGTCCATCACGCGCTCCGGTGCCTCAACCGCGGAGAGCAAACTCATGCTCGCGGCCGGCTCGTCGGGCGCCCCCAATGCAATCCCCGTGCTCTCAATGAAATCGGCAAACGTGCGGGTGACGGGAGGGCAGAAGGGGTTCGGCGGACCGGTCCATTCCTCCTCGGATTCAACCGACGCGGGTGGGGAGTGTGCGGTCGGCTCCGACACCACCGGCAAGTCGGCAGTGAAGGTGTTGATGTTGAACGTCGAAGCCCCAGCCGTGCGTGCCATCTCAGAGAACTCGGTGACGGCGGACACGAGGACCTCACCGTCCTCCTCGCAGAACGAGCACGCGGAAAGATCGGTGAAGACCTCCGGCTTCCCGCCCGCAAGCATGCAAAGGGCGTCGAATTCCACGGGGTCGCCGTGGTCGATGGCGTGTTGGAACTTCGCGGCCAGCACGGAGTTCTCGGCCTCCTCCGCGAAGGCGTAGGCCGAGGGTCCGGTCCTGCCCCCGTTCGGGCAGTCCCGATGATACGGCGGGATAAACAGGCGCCGTGAATATATTATCAATATACAAATAAACACTGCAAAGTTGGACAGCAATGCGAGTGTACGTAATAGCGGGTTGTGAGTGCAGTCTCTGTAAGAAGATCTGCTGAAGCACAACGCTTCCTCACTTTTGTACCATACGTCTCCCATCATCTTAGATGGTACCGCCATTGGGTTGTGAACCCGAGACGTAGGTTGAACGACCAGTATTGTAATAACGACTAGTTCGTTCATACTGTGCATGCGTGTTCCGCACATGCTTAAAAGCCAAGATGGTTCTTGTTTGTATTCAAGATGTATCTTTGCTTTGCCATCTTCGAGTTCGACGTACGAACTCTCGATGACAAGGATGCCTGATGATGTGACATTATCATCTGGCGACATGTACATTCATCGTCGACCGTACTGACGACCGTCATAATAATATATGACGCGACTCGACATGTACAGTCATGGTCGACCATACTGTCGACTGTCATAATAATATATGACGCGACCGACTGTCATAATAATATATGACATGACCGACATGACATGACATGACATGGTATGACATGTCTGACAGGTATGACACGTATGACATATATGACACATATGTCATCGGTCATGACCCTGACACCCGATGCCAATGCCGCGCTTTCCCCTTAGCGCACACCTGATTTTGGCAGTACGGGATGGTCGCACCGGAGTCGCGGTGGAAGGCCACCTTCCTTGAAACGGATTGAGACCAATTCCCCCCTTTGGGGAGGGGCGAGGCCGCGAAGCGGGTCTTGACGCGGCGGTCCGGCTTGTCCGCGCGAGGGGTAAATCCCCGCGTGGACGGCTCGGACTCGGCGGCGACGAGGAAGTCGGCCAATTGCCGCTTCAAGTCGAGGACCATCGTCCGTAAGTCCGCGATCTCACCCGTCGTGCCCGAATCACCGATGTCCTTCTCCATGAAGTGCGTGCCGTGGGAGTACCGGTGTGCGGATGCGGTGGCGGTGCCCGCCCGCACGTGCTCGCCGTAGCACTCACGTACCCATTGCTGAATAGTGAGGAGGTCGTGGGCGGCTCGTTGGTCGTGAAGAAGCAAGCGGGACACCACCGGCTGGTAGAAGGTGGTGTCGAGGGCTTTGATGAAAAGGGACTTCACGTCCTCGTCCATGAGCGTCGCCCTTGATCTCGCAGCCTTGAGCGCGGCGTTGAAGTCCTCGATCGGTCCATGAGGGTCCATGCCCGCAGGGATGCGGACGGCGAACATGTCCGCTTGCCCCGGGAAGGGGTCACCAATCGGGATCATCCGACGGGTGAACTCGAGCAGAACACGCTTACCGTCTGTCGGGAAGCTGGCGTGGGACGAGTCCATCCAGTCCGCTGCGGGCGAGGAGGGGTCTACCAGCAGCTCGAGCGTGGAGAACAACAAATTGTTGGCCTCCACGCGGACGGCCAAAGTAGCGTCGTCCAACGTGAAGAGCGGAGCGAAACCGATGTCCTTAGTGACGAATGTTGTCTGCAGCGCAGAGACCATTCTCGTGAAGATGGCCGCCGCGTGGGACTCCGCACCGGAAAATCTGCCCTCCTTGCCGTCGAACAACTTGCGTTGTATCTTAAGGGCTGAGCTATGCAAGCCCTGTTATAATATTCAATATTATCAATAATCACTGTGCAGTTGAACAGCTTACACAAGTGAACGTATGTGCGGGTTTGTGAGTGCAGTCTATGAATCCAGAACTGCTGAAGCACAACGCTTCCTCACTTAAGTACCTACGTCTCCCATCATCTTAGATGGTACCGCCATTGGGTTGTGAACCCGAGACGTAGGTTGAACGACCAGCATTGTATAAACGACTAGTTCGTTCGTGCTGTGCATGCATGTTCCGTGCATGCTAAAGCGAAAGATGGTTCTTGAAGAATCGACAAGATGTATCTTTGCTCTATCATCTTCGAGTTCGGAGTACGAACTCTCGATGACAGGGATGCCTGATGATGTGACATAATCATCTGGCGACATGTACAGTCATCGTCGACCGTACTGACGACTGTCATAAATGTATGACGCGACTTGACCTGTACAGTCATGATCGACCATACTGTCGACTGTCATAATAATATATGACATGACATGACATGACATGACATGGTATGACATGTATGACAGGTATGACACGTATGACATGTATGACACATATGTCATCGGTCATAACCCTGACAGATCTCCCTCCTTAAGAGAGTTGTGACCTCACAACGGGCATACCTTTGTATATGTCTTTGATGTCTTTGTTGTTGTCGCTTCTTGCTGGTACCAGTCTTCTTACACCGATTTGAGGCGTCCCTCATGGTGTTTTTAGGTTATTTGGGGGAACTGAGTCCACTTTAGTCCCTCACCTTAGGCATTTAGCCATACAGTCCTTAGGATGTAGCCCACCTTTCCGGAAATCGTATCGTTGAGTGACGTTCCAAGGTTCAATGAAGAGCGTTTTCGCGATACAATCCTACGCTGGATTATTGATTGATCCACACGTTATCATGTATGTGCTAGACGATTCAAAGCATCCGAAGTCTACGTTACGGATTATTTGCGCTAGCCGTCGTCGCTTTTGCGCGATCGATGATCCCACGATTATAACGAATTATATTCGAACGATTCTCGGCCTAATATAGTGCACCCAACTCTTCCTCCCCTCCTTAAGCTACTTTGGAGGATCCTAGGCGGTGATGGGGAGCCCGATTTCGATAATAAACGAACAAAGGGGCTTGTTTTAATGCAAACGGAGTGGCCCTGCTTAACGGAATTGGACTATAATCCTTTACCGGTCTGCTCAACTCCTCAATATTTTTGTCCAGTACGCACGCTTTGACGAACATCTATCGCGATGAGTGAGAATGGATTCGCCACGTACTAATGTGAAATTTATTTAGTTATGTTTGTCAAGCACAACTTAGGATCACAACTCCGTCTACCTCAGTCGATGTCTCCGGTAGTTTCGGATGACTGGCCAAGAATCCGATGACAAACCACGGTTTTGGTAAAGGTAGCATTTAGCAGTTTTTATTTATCCACAGATATGATATCTCGCTGTGCGTATCTGTGCAAGGGTATGATTTTGAACAAGGCTCACTACACCTTTAGCAAGGAAGGATCAATTCCCGCTTCAATGCAACATAATGATAAACATTAAGAGCAAGGTTATATAGATGATCGACATGTATTAGTATATTTTACAAGAAGTAAGGGCATAAGGCTTAATATAATGTTTAGCCTTCATAGGCAGCTATAATGTCTGCTGCATTGGTCAACTCTGTGGCTTTGACCCAGGTGTCATGCTCAGGACCGTAGCCTGCATATCGTACTAAATAGTATTTGACACCTCTAGTGAACTTATCCGAGAGTATATGTGATATCTCAAACAGTGGTTGCCCTTCTTCGGTGATCATCTGTGGCAGAGGCAAAGGTGCTTGGATCGAGTCATTGTGCAGCTCTAATCTGGAAACAGGCTGTACCGGATGAATACGGATATCAAGATTTCCGAAATCTAACTCGTATGCACGTCCATGGCTAAGCACTTTGGAAATAGTGAACGGCCCAATATATGGCCGCTTAAAGTGTCTGCCTGCCTCTGTCAAACCAGTCCATTGAATAAACTCGGTCCGTAAAAGAACTTTCTGCCCGACTGCGAACTGCTTAGGCATGTGAGTCTTATTGAATCTGGCTTGGCTAATTTCTGCTGCTCGGGAAATGTTGTCTACCGCGTTGGCATGAACAGCCGAGTACTGGTCAAAATGATCTCGAATAGCTCTTTGTATTGGAGCAGGAGCTTCTGGCGGAATAGTGATAACCAGGTCATGAGGCGAAAGTGGTTGCGCCATCGAGTCGAGATAAAATGGTGAATAACCAGTTGATGCAGAAACGGTATTGTTAATTGCAAACTCCACCAGAGGCAACTTGTCCTCCCACGAATTGGCTGAAGTATCATTGCAACAACACCTGAAAATGAAAATGCTACTAATCAGTTTGTAAACCAGAGGATGGTGAAATCATATCATGAATCAACAATTTGAAAAATACCTGAGGATGTCCTCAATGAAGGCATGGCTTCTCTCATTGGCAGCATTTGACTGTGGATGGTGTGAAGACGTCATGGACAATCTCGTACCAGTAGATTTCCACAGTGTCTGCCAGAATGTAGAGGTGAATCTGGGGTCCCGATCTGAGATGATGTTCCTCGGAAGGCCATGGAGCTTGAAGATATGCTGCATATATATGGAAGCAGTATGCTGAGCTGTCCAGGTCATGCTGAAGGGAATGAGATGACAACGATGAGAGAATTGGCACAATACCACAAATATACTGTCGTGCCCATTAGTGGTGATAGGCAGATCAGTGATCCAATCAAGAGATACATCAAGCCATTTTGTCTTAGGCACAGAATATCGTATGTGTGCCTGACCATAAGGCTTGTGTCGCCTCGTTTTATGGCGCTGACAAACGGGGCACTCCCGAATGTACTTGATAGCTGCCGTTGTCATTCCTGGCCAATAATACCGGCTACGCAGAAGATGAAGCATGCGATTTTTGCCTACATGACCAGAAATAGTGGCTGAGTGGCACTCATGAAGAAGAATGTGGCGGAGCTGTGTGATCTCACCGTCATCTGTGGGGAGTTTAGCTGTTGGTGGAATGTACAGCTGTCTGCCATATATGGTCTTACGATAGATCAACCCTTGAATGAGCTCGAAGCTGTAGCTGCTGACTGACTGTGATGAAGTCGATGATGTCAGCTTAGCCAAAATAGTCTGTGCAAATGTGTCACGATCATATTCGGATATAATGATGTCGTGTAGCTGATGAGCTGATGAAGAAGATACAAGAGCAATGAATGTAGGATCTGCAAATGGAATGACCTCACTGATGTCCATATGTTGAAGACAATCAGTAAGTTCAAAAAGTGCAGAGATACGCGTGAGTGCGTCTGCAACCTTATTCTTCTCGCCAGCAATGTGCTCTATACGGAAGTTGTACTCAGAGAGTTCGTCCAACCACCGTGCCTGTTTGGGGCTCAGTGTGGATTTGGCCTGGAAATAAACCAGTGGCTGATGATCTGAGCGTACAATAGTCTCAGGAGCTCCCAACAAGATGTGGCGAAAGAATCGGAAGCCTTCCACAATGGCAAATAGCTCGATCTCAGGAATAGGCCAACGTCTCTGTGTATCGGATAGAGTGACGTTGTGATAGCCACATGGCT
>LGRX02004065.1:0-13446 GCA_001247695.2 Cymbomonas tetramitiformis | reverse complement strand
TGCGCGTCACCACTTCCCTAGTAATTCTGATGGCACGGCGCCGAGCTGTTGCCATGATTGGCTAAGTTTTGACACAGAGATGGGGTGGGCGCCCCCTTAGACAGTAGCTTTCTCTCCGCAGTATGGCCTACTTTTGAAGTGGAGATCAGTCTTTTCGGCATTTATTCGGCAGAGTATCGTCGCTGAGTATGGTTACATTTTACGTTCCGTTTGATCAGCGGGCAGGACACTCCGCGTTTTGTGGGTCGCTCCCACGGCTAGCCACTTGGCTCATGACCTGCTTGATTTTGCTCTTGCTTGCTGAGGCTCCTGCAGGAAATGGCCGCTGCGAGATTGCCCGTTACTGTCGCACCACTAGCCCGCAATCCCATCTCACTGTCATTTTTGAGATGGACACAACGCCAAGACCACGTGCACGCGCTAGAGCGCGTAAATTAGCGACCATTTTCGATGATGTTGGGGCATTAAATTCGGCTACCCCTACAACGCCGCATTTGGATTCGGCTAACGAGCCGGCTGCAACTGCAACGCTCGTGCAGCGGTTGAGGAAAGATTCTTTCGATGTACAGTGCGCGAAGACAGCGGCGACCAAAGTTTTGGGAGACAAAACGGCAAAATTTCATGGCAGTGAATCATCGGCTTCGGACATTTTTTCACAGCTGATTTCCGAAATTCAGCAGCTCTTCACGCTGCAGTCACAGGTAATTGCACCCCTGTTTGAGCTGACTGACACTGATGTTCCTGTCATGCCCACTGCCAATGAGCTGCTGTACTCTGTGCTGTTACTGCTGACCGCGCCAGGGTCTCCTGCCCGTAATTGGGTGGAGGCTTCTGGGGCTGATGTTCCTGCTGATGGCAAACGTGCCACCCTCGAGGTGGTGCGTATGCTCGCTGATGATTCGACTCCGTTCGAGTCTCTGACTGACCTGCTTGAAGTGAGAATCTCGGACGAGAGTGACCCTGACTCGGGCATTCGTCTTTTTAACAGTTGTCTTCGGGATGCACAGCGTCTGCAGGCGCTGCCCGAAGACGCTGTTAAAAGGCAATTCCTCTCTGCCCTGTCTGGACCGGCTTACGCCACGCTGGTTGACTCGTTTGCTCGAGCTGACCAGCGTGCGGCTGTAAGTCTGCTCACCCTGCAGGCGCGTGTGCGCGAGCAGTACCGCTGCGGGCGGCTCTCGGGCAAGCGCACTGCAGGGCGCCCCATGTCCGTAGCATCTTGCACCACTGACACTGGCCTGGCTTCGGCCATCGAGCGGCTCAGTTCTCAGTTGGTCAAGTTGCAGCGGGACGTGGATTCCCTTAAGAAGGGTGGCTCCAAGCCACCTCATGGGAAACACACTCCGCGCGGCTTCCACCGACCTGGAGTGCAACCGCTTGCTCATTCCGCCTCTTCGGAGGTGGCTTTTGACAAGCGGTCTGGCACCTTTGTCCCAACGTGCAGGCACGAGAAGTGTCGCGCCGTTGGGTCGAAGCATTGGCTGAGTGAGTGTCCTCACAAGGACACTCACCCAATGACCATTTCGGCATCCTACTGCCAAGCCGTCGAGTCTTATGACTCCGACGTGCTTGCCCTTCGTTTTCAGCGGTACTATGACGCTGGGGATGAGGGCGGGGTCCATGGAGCACTTGTGTGCTCTCGTGGGGCAACCTGAAATCTGTGAGCTGTCTGCGCATTCCTTTGCTCCAGAGCCTACGGCTCTGCAGCAGTTCAAGGATGCTGCTGCCTCTCCTGAGTCTGCACCTGATGAGCATCTTTCCATTGGCCGTGTTGCATTTGCTGAGGTCAGCGGTCCGCTTGCTGGTGGTGTCGCTGAGCCGACTGCCAGCAAGCAGCTGCTGCCGAAGGCCTCTGCGCCCGTGCATGGTAAGCCGATTGACTTGCATGGGGTCAGCAGTGCCGCCTTTGTGCCGCCGTCTGCCTCTCTGGCTCTCGGCCCGATGGCTTCTGCTGGCAACTCGTTCAAGACATTCAACACTATCCACCCTGACTGGCTTGACGTTGACCCTGAGCCTGTTGAAGTGTGTGATTCCGATGACGATGAAGTCTGCCTGACTGAAGTTGAAGGGGGTGCACCGCCGGCGACTGCGGCGTTTCGGCGATTCGGAGTCCCCAGAGGCTCCAGGCCATTTGGCATCGGTGAATTTACTCTCAGTCTCTTCATGGTGGCTACATTTCTCTTCAGTGCTACGGCGATGCCGACACTCGTGGTCAACGGTGGTGTCAGGGGCCTGGTTGAGCCCGGAGCCACTTACGACCACGGTGCGGTTCATCTCGGTGGCGCATTGCTGGATTCTCCTTGCCCGACTGTGGTTACCGCTGGTTCGTCATTGCCGCCGCGGGATGTGGCACAACTCTTTTCTCAATCGACCTCAGCGGCTTTGGAATCTGATGGTTTTGCCACTCTACTTTGGGATCCGCCTGACCCACTTGGGTCTGGTGGTGTCAGTTCTTACAAATTCTCTTCTCAATTGACTTCGGATGCTTTTCTTGCTTGGAATCCGTCCGCTGAACTCGGCTATGCCGACCAGCTTTACAGTGGCTGAGTCTGCTTGTTTCAAACCCTGGAGGTGTGATTAGCCTTAGCCGCAGTGGTGGGCTGTGCCGGGACAAGTCCCCGGGCACCCAGCTAGAAATATATCTGTTTCCAGTGAATGCTGTTTGTTATTTGCTCACTTAGCTCCGCTTGCCTAGCCCTATTAGCTACGTCACAGCTCCGGGTGGTGTGCTGGACTTTAGGTTCAGGGTTATTATTATGGGCTCTGATAGCCCCTAGCCTGACCCGTCTCTGATCGGAACCGTGACCCCGCTAGTAGCTAGGATGACAGTACAGTAGTACTGTACTGTCAGTCATCACTTCGTATTATCCGGGTTTCCGAGATGCATGATAAAAGCACTCGGCCGGACTGATTATGGGAGCTTAGCCAGTTTGCTTTACCCGAGCGGAACACCTGTTCTCGCACGACATCCGATCCAACTCGTCGCTCCATGTGAATTGTAGTGTCATCGGTATACTCCAAACACGCATCTAGTACTCTGTCGGGCAGCGTACGCAGTGCTTCGAGTACCCGTGGATCGCGGTCGTCCAAAATTCGTGTTCTCGGCATGGACGTCTCAGTAACATCGACATTCCCTTGATGCACGACGTTCGTTGTCCCCGGCAAATCGAAATCGTTGTATGCCGGATGCCCCATGTGAATGAAGGCCTTTAACCACATAAATACGACTTCCGGACGCAGTTCTTTGTACGCCGGGGCTAACTTCAGGCGTGCCGCTGCCCATTGCCCAACCTTGCCGACAAACACGAATGATAATACCCGATCCAAGTCAAGCCGAGGCAGGCTGTTAGCGCAAAGCATTTGTGCACCATCATGTTGCATGGCGATAACGTGTCCACGAATGGCCGAGCGCGCGGATGTGTGGTCGAAGCCACTAGGTACAGGGAGCTTGACCACGTTCATGAAAGGAACCACGCGTTGCAACACCATTTTCTCAAAGAGATGTAAAGAAGGCAGTCCACTATAGCCATGGTACGTGCACGGGGCCCGCGACGGATGACCGTAATCATGTCCGGCGGCGATGGAAAGTGCTGGCTTTTTGTCGGTATCCATCTTCTTGACGACATTGAGGCATGGCAAACACAATGTGGTCATCTCGACGCCTATCGCATTCTCATTAGCTTTGACATACACCAAGTCCGGCTGAAGATAAAACACACGCCCTTCGTGGCGTGACTGGTACCGAGAGTAACATGAACGATACGCTCCAAACGCCAAGTAAGCGTCACGCTCAACCCGTGTAAGCTCGACGCAGGAGTCATGCAACTCGCTCAAAGGGATATCTTGGCGGTATTCACGATCGACATCACGGATGCCACACGATGCACACGAAGCCAAAGTCCGCTTATTAGACGTACTGTCCACATACGCACTCACACATCGCTGCAAAATATCGTCCGTCACCACCGCGGCGTCAATCTCTTTCACATAACTTTCCCGTACATCCGGATCGGAAATGTCTTCATGTCGGCGGTATCGTGCGATGCCAGTGCTCTCCCATAAGGCGGCGACCGCGATGTTTGGCCATTGCTCGAATCCCGCCAAGTCTTGCGGGGTTGGGAAGGCTGAAGATTTTGGGAGGGTTTCGTTTACGCGCATTCGCCGTTCTAACTCGTCTCGCCTTTCATCTTGACGTAGCTGCTGCGCTCCTGCGGCCTCGCCTTCCTTCACCCCGGTGAGATGAAATGATGCGGTGAGATGAAATAATGCGGTGACATGTAATAATGCGGTGAGATGTAATAATGCGGTGAGATGTGATCATGCGGTGAGATGTAACAATGCCGTGAGATGTGATCATGCGGCGAGGTGAGATAATGCGGCGAGATGTGATCATCGGGTTGGGAGCGTCGGTCTCGTTCACCTTGAGCTCGGCTTTCCTTCACCCCGGGTTGGGAGCGTCGGGCTTGTTGGCCTTGAGCCTCGGCTTCCTTCACCCCGGACTGGGAGCGTCGGGCTCGTTCACCTTGAGCCTCGGCTTCCTTCACCCCGGGCTGGGAGCGTCGGTCTCGTTCACCTTCAGCTCGGCTTTCCTTCACCCCGGGTTGGGAGCGTCGGGCTCGTTTGCCTTGAGCCTCGGCTTCCATCACCCCGGGCTGGGAGCGTCGGGCTCGTTGGCGACGAGCGTTGGAGCTCCGCCGCAAAGTTCTCGGGGTATAAATCGATGGTGAGGATGAAGTAAGGGAGCTACGACGCTTTCCAGCCCGCCCTCGGCCTTTCATACGCAAGTGTCGCTCAGTCGACAACTGTTCACCGTGCCTCAAGATGCGCTCGGAGATGGTGGATCTGGCGGCGGCGATGTGAACGAAGGTATAGCTGAGAGGTTCGTCTTTAGAAATAAATGTGGCGTTGAGCAGCACGTAGACCCCGCAATCGATGTTGTTATGTTGCTGAGGGGCGTCAACAGCGGTCTGCCTACACCAAGTGACTCCCGAGAGGCGTGCAGAATTGTGTGCGGCGAATTCCTCACGCATAAATGTTTCTAGATTGATGAAGCAAATATCCTCGGGATGGTGCACGTCGCACATGGAATCGTACTTGGTGATCGATGCAGCTCCGTGGAACGTCAACCACGAATAATGACCAATGCCCCGGGTCCCCAGGATGGTGGATAGGCACCATGAAGATATCGCAACACGTTATGACATACCCCAATGCGCGCTCGGTATTCCAACTGCGCACATTGCGGCTGTACACGGGGGCGGCTTGTGGGTCTATGGCCATGGGCTCCTGAGAACCAGGTGGTGTAATGTCCACGAACGTGTCTCCCACTAGTTGCACCGCGTGCGTCCGATGGTCGGGGATGAATACTTCCGTTAACTTCGTATAAAACCTAGCCGAGAAATAGTGGATACGTGGGGCCTGGCCAGATGATTGTCGTTGCTTCTCGACGTGACGTAGGTACGCTAGATACAAATCCACAATTTCGTCATTTAGCATTCGCCCGGAGAGTAAACGGTCCATCGGGCTTGGTGCATGCGCAGGCGACGAGATGCAAGGAACCGTACTCGGAGATGGTATCGGCGGTGGGGTAGGCGTAGGATTATCCGTCGTGGTTAAACGCGCAGATCGAGTGGTATCACACCCACCCCTGAAAGCTTGGAATAAAGTAAGCGGTCGTAGAGGACTTAGTGGCTCAACCCGAGCGGAAGTCTTGGACAAGGGTTCGGAACGTGGGGTGGTCGTTTGCAATCCAGACGAATTAGAAGAACGTCGAATAGGAGTCGAAGACTTTCGGCGCGAACGTGGAGTACTGAGGGTGGCAACCGAGGCGGGCGCCTGAAAGATAAAGGGCTCCGCGGCGATGGCCGGAGGGGGCGATACGCCGGCGTCGATGCGCATGGTCGCGGCTTGCCGCGCGATCTGCGTGAGTGTTCCACCATCATCGGGGTGGGATATGTCGAGAGGTGGGAGACATAGCACAGCAACGGCGTCAGGTTGAGCTAGCCCGGTGGTGACTGAGGCGGCCGCTTGGAGAGAGTTGGGAGCAGCGTCGACCGCCGGAGGAGGAGATATGCCGCCTTCAGTGCGCATCGCCACGGCTTGCTGCGCGAACTGCGTAAGAGTTCCGCCAGCATCGGGGTGGGATATGTCGAAAGGTGGTTGACGTAACACAACCATGGGATCGGGCGGACCAAGCCTGGGGGCGACTGAGGCGGCCGCCTGCATAAAATTGGGAGCAGCGTCGACAGCCGGAGGCGGCAAGAAACTGCCTTCGATGCGCATGGCCACGGCTTGCTGCGCGATCTGCGTAAGTGTTCCGCCATAATCGGGGTAGAAAGAGTCGGCGAGAGGAGGTTGACGCAGCACAACAGCGGGGGCGGGCTGAGCGGGCCCAGAGGCGACGGAGGCGGCCGCTTGAAAGGGGCGAAAGATACCCTCGTCGATAAGCATGGCCACGGCTTGCTGAGCAAGTTGAGTGGTGGGTAGTGGATCGTTGACCTCAGGGGCGGAAGGCGGTGCTTGGACAGGGGCATGGTCAGCTCGGAGTATCGGTGCCTCGCGCACACCCGTAGTCGCCACGGCCGCATCGGCGGAGGGAGGACCGGTGGCGGTTGTAGGTAATAAACCCTTGTCGAGGAGCATGGCCACGGCCTGCTGAGCAAGTTGGGTGCAAGGTAGTGGATCGTTGACCTCAGGGGCGGAAGGCGGTGCTTGGACAGGGGCATGGTCAGCTCGGAGTATCGGTGCCTCGCGCACACCCGTAGTCGCCACGGCCGCATCGGCGGAGGGAGGACCGGTGGCGGCTCGCGGCTGTAGGTAATAAACCCTTGTCGAGGAGCATGGCCACGGCCTGCTGAGCAAGTTGGGTGCAAGGTAGTGGATCGTCGACCTCAGGGGCGGAAGGCGGTGCTTGGACAGGGGCATGGTCGGCTCGGAGTATCGGTGCCTCGCGCACACCCGTAGTCGCCACGGCCGCATCGGCGGAGGGAGGAACGGTGGCGGACATATCATGGTCGATGTCCATAGCCACAGCTTCGTTGACGAGTTCCTTTAGGAACGGGCGCGTCCCATCGTGCACGTTGTCGCGTTCACGGACGCGACAATACGGCTTGTACGAGTCCGTTGCAAGTGCCTCTGCGCGCCTCCACGACGCCCGGTATCCATTGCCGCCCAACACCGGCCGTCGTGGTGAGTGCCACCCGTGCGGGCGTCGTGGAGGAAGGGGTTATCGATAGACCACGTACTCCATGCGGGAGCTGATGCTCTCGTCGAAGATCGCATCATGAGAAGTAGGATCTTCGCGGCGAGTACACCATCAAACATAATAAGGCCCGTAAAGGAGCTGCTTGTTGATCAGTGGTTGGCTAAAGTTGCAATGACGCTCCGGATTCCCATCGCGTGAGTCACCAATTCACCGCTCGTATATCAAAGACACCGAATACCCAAAGTTAAGAATGTTGGACCACCGAAAATATGCGGAGCTATTGCCACGGCATGAGAAGATTTACAATACATTTTCGGGAGTCGTCAAGCACGGATGGCGAATGTTACTACCATCGAAATCGGCTATTGTGTGAAATATTCTCGCATAAGTTGCGATCAAGGCGTGTGTGGGGCTCCCCGTTACTACGGAATGTTTTTAAGTGAAACGTTATCAACATCGGAAACTTCATTAATGCACAATTTCGGCAATCACGGATTCCGATCGAGCCTAAAGTGGGGCTCCGCCCCCCACACCCCCGTAAGTACACTTTTTCTTTTTCCAACCGGAAGCCTCTTAGGGGCGGGGGGGCTGCTCCGCCCACCCACACTCCCCCGTAAGTACACTTTTTCCCCCAATCTAAGCCCCGTGGGGGGGCTCCGCCCCCCCCCCACCCCCCCTAAGTACATTTTTTATTTTCCAAACCGAGCCCATTAACAAAACAATTGTGCATTAGAGGATACCAATCCCCCAAATATCAACCATATGATGAGATATTCCATGAACAAATGACATCCGGAATATGAAATAACGATACTCACGATATCACGGACATGAATATCAAGAAACCGGAACTCACAATATATCCGAGACATGCATCAAGCGTGCATATATCAAAATCTCAAACCGGAATGCACGGTCTTAAATAACGCAGAGCGAATTCATGTTTGCCAGGCACAACATGGTTGGCGACACACCACGAGCGTGATGTGTAGTAGCATGTCCATTTGAATACACACTTTAAAATGTTAGTACGGTTTTACATCTAGGTGTTTCGAGTGTCCCGTTATTTCGCCTAGTTATTCGTAGCTTTCCTACTTTCCTACTTTCCTAACTGTTTGCGGCGCCGTCAAGTGCCTTCTTCAAGCCGTTTGAAACATCCACCGCCAAGGACTTGAGAATCATCTGGTGTCAGGCATCGCATGTGGCAGCGAGGTCCGTGCCCTCCTAGTTTCCTAGTTTTGCGGCGCAGTCAACTGCCTTCTTCGAAACCTTTGAAACATCCACCGCCAAGGATGCGAGAATCTTCTTGTGTTCGGGAGCACATGTTGAGGCGAGGTCCGTGCCGGCTAAGAGGTATTTGACGTACTCCTTGACGCCGAATTCCCAAAACCCCCAGTGCAAAGCCGTGTTCATCGGATTGTACTGCACATCCGGGTTGTAGGAGGCCACACCACGCAAGACCAAGTTCGCGGAGAAAACCACACGAGGCGTGCGATCCGCGTTTGCCACCCCTTGGTGTACCCCACCCACAAGGGCGCCATCGCCCAGCTGCACTTGTGTCTTTCCGCCTACATTGGCAGCGAAGGCGTCGAGGTGCTCCTTGGGGAGCATGAGCGGATACTGCTCCATGAAATCCCTGTCGCTAGCCAACATGGCGGGGCTGATTCCTTGAAGCGTGGACGCGCCCAATCGTTGACACATCTCGTGCACCGACACGTGTGGGGCCGTGCTAATTCGCGTCGGAGAGGATGGGCCAAGATATGCGATAACCGCCAGGTGATGGGCGGGCGCGTCGAGGGGTCTGTTCAAAGGTTGGTCCAGATGCCATGGTTGCCACCCCGTTAGCGTCGAGAGAATGACGCGTTTCTTTTTGCGTTGTTGCTGAAGGTCCATGTTGATCAAAAACGCAGAGTTCTCAAGAGTGTAGTCACCCTTCACGTGTTGTGTGGTGTATGCCTTCACGTGTTCCACGAAAATGTTCAAATGCCTTCGGTCTTCCTCGTCAAGGAGGGTATCGTAGAAGGTGGTATTGACGTTCGAGTTTCCGCCTCCCGAAGAAGTGTGAAAAACTTCCAATTTCCCTCCGGTCAACGGTACGGCCCCGTCAAGTACTCCAGGCTTACTCCAATCTTCGACCTTGGCCAAGCTGTCCGTCCACATACTCGCGTGCCGCTCTCCAAGATGTTTCACGGTGTCTTCGGGGAGAGGCACGGTGAAGGGGGTGGCGAAGCCTATGGCATTTTCGCGATCGAAATCGTCCAGCTTCACGGCTTCCTCCGTTGCTTTCCGTTTTAGCTTGGGACTGTTGTTGCATCGATAGCATCGTAGCAGCTTTGCGACAGCCAACCGTTTGCATTGGCCGGGCTGATGGTCGGGTTCCTTATTCTTGCAGGTTACGAGTTGACCACGACTGTCCGCTTTACCGCATTGGCAATATTTCGATGTCGTGCTGCCGGGAGCTGCAAGGAAGCCCGCACGAAAACGGGATTAATCTAGATATCTATATATATATGTGTGTGTGTGTGCGTGTGTGATAACAATTCCCCGCACGCAACGCGGCACACGATACTAATATATATATATCTGGATACGAGCCGTAAATAATAGGGTATCTTGACCGTGCATAACTTTTGAGGCACGAGGTCTTTTCGAATGAAACTTTGCATACATAAAGGTGTGTTATAGACGAACACAACGATATATTGTTTGTTGTGATAGCATGAGTGAAACCCAAAATCTGATACCCATATCTTGTGGCTATATACGAGCCGTAAATAATAGGGTATCTTGACCGTGAATAACTTTTGAGGCACGAGGTCTTTTCGAATGAAACTTTGCATACATAAAGGTGTGTTATAGACGAACACAACGATATATTGTTTGTTGTGATAGCATAAGTGAAACCCAAAATCTGATACCCATATCTTGTGGCTATATACGAGCCGTGAATAATAGGGTATCTTGACCGTGAATAACTTTTGAGGCACGAGGTCTTTCCGAATGAAACTTTGCATACATAAAGGTGTGTTATAGACGAACACAACGATATATTGTTTGTTGTGATAGCACGAGTGACACCCAAAATCTGATACCCATATCTTGTGGCTATATACGAGCCGTGAATAATAGGGTATCTTGACCGTGAATAACTTTTGAGGCACGAGGTCTTTCCGAATGAAACTTTGCATACATAAAGGTGTGTTATAGACGAACACAACGATATATTGTTTGTTGTGATAGCACAAGTGAAACCCAAAATCTGATACCCATATCTTGTGGCTATATACGAGCCGTAAATAATAGGGTATCTTGACCGTGAATAACTTTTGAGGCACGAGGTCTTTTCGAATGAAACTTTGCATACATAAAGGTGTGTTATAGACGAACACAACGATATATTGTTTGTTGTGATAGCATAAGTGAAACCCAAAATCTGATACCCATATCTTGTGGCTATATACGAGCCGTGAATAATAGGGTATCTTGACCGTGAATAACTTTTGAGGCACGAGGTCTTTCCGAATGAAACTTTGCATACATAAAGGTCTATTATAGACGAACACAACGATATATTGTTTGTTGTGATAGCACAAGTGAAACCCAAAATCTGATACCCATATCTTGTGGCTATATACGAGCCGTAAATAATAAGAGTTATTAAGAGTATTACATGCTAGGTAATAATGCTAAAGCAAGAAGGTTACACAAAATAATATGCTAGTTGTTATTGCTCAAGCAAAAAGCTAATACACCATAAAATGCTATTCAAGATAGAAGCTAGTTCACACGGAGGGTTGGTCCATAGCATATCTTTTCAGGTTCCTATTGGTGCGGATAAGAGTGTTCATGTCAAATTGGTGAAACACAAAAACACCTCGGAACCCCATGTGGCTTTTCATTTTGTGGAGGCGGATATGGGAAGCCGCGATGTCACCCGTCAAAACTAGCAACCGACCATTTCCAACAAGAATCTTTTGAGCACCTTGAAACTTGACCTCCATTTCCAAAGCGGTATCTACCGCGGAGAAAACCCGCGGGATGCGAAAGGTGGAGTCGGATGCGGGCTCGGAGGCAACCTGAGAAGGCTCTACCGCCGCGGCCGCTTGAGCCATAAGATCCTCGAACTCGGCCGGAACAACCGCTTCCGCGGGAGGATGTGCTTCCTCGGGGGCGGGTGTCTCTTGCGGAGACTCAAAAACAAATAAAAGAGCTCGAACGGTGTCGAGGAAAAAGGAATCCTTGCAAGTATCATCGACGAAAGGAAATTGGACGGGTACATTTCCAAGGTTGTAACAAGCGGGGAGCATGTGTGCTTGCACCGCATCAACTTGAAAGGGGATTGGCAACGTGATCGCCCGATTCACCTCTTCGCCCACCAACGCGAAGAGATTGGCGGTGACCAAGTCCGGTGGTTGGACACCTTGGGATGAGAGCCGGTTTGTGAAGATGTGGTTGGAAATCACCCCAACCCGAAACCAAGTTGAGATGGGGCTTGTGGATGCACGCCCACCCGAACACGCATGCGCCTTGCTTTTCAGATAGTGGACAAGGAAGGAGATGTCCGGCGGGCTCAACTCATGCACCACGCGACAGATGCCGGGCTCCACGCCCACAATGGACGGCTCCAACGCCAAAGGCGTGTCCATGCTCGTTCCCCGCCTCTCGGAAAAAAAGCCGCTTGCTTGGGAACCGCTCATTCCCCCAAAGAAAAGGAGGTTGAATTCCTCATTGGACAAGCGATTGGGGGCAAGGTCTTGCGGGCCAAAGACTTGCAATGGACGCGCGTTCATTTTGTTGTAGCGTCGCGGCTCTAAAAGATCTTTTAAGAACCGAAAAAGACGCGGTTCGTCTTTCTCGTTGACTTGGCCATTGCCCACGAGGAGTTTCACCTCACGTTCGAACGTTGTTTTTTCCAGCACCCCTTCAGGTTTTTTTGCATCGCTTGTGTCAGGGAGAGCCAGAATCATCTGCACGCGATACGCGTAAGCGGATGCGTGCACTTTGAGCGGGTTGAAGAATGGGCTTTCCCATCGCTTGTTTTGGTCTTGGGCCTTCAAAGTGTGAGCCATGAGCTTAAACCGATCGTCTCTCAAACTAGCGTATTCTGCTCTTGTCCAAGGGCTGGGGTGGGGGAATTCGGGTAAACGCAAGGAAAAGAATGGCCCAAGTACCACCAACCCCAAGCACTTCGGCCCATTCCCCAAGTCAACGTCCCCATACGTCGCGACTAGCGCGACGAAGTTACACCCTTGCGAGTGGATCACGTACTTACGAAGCAATTTATACAAGGTACCCTTGTAGAAGTTCTCGCTTTCCACTCTTGATAGGATGACAACGGGTATAGCACCTTTTTGGACCTCCGCAAGGCATCGCTCCTCATATGCTTGCTCAAGTGGTTCCACTGGTCCACTCTTGCGAGGCAAACGCTGCAAGCACCACGCACAAGAAACCCTTTAATAACGGAAAAAATTCAGCAGCGCTTCCGCCCATTAGGCTCAAAATTGAACTCATACCCTAACACCTAATGCAACCTCGACTATGAGTCAAAGGTTGTAGGTTAGTATGATGAAGCCTCGCTCATAGAGCCGCAGGCCTGGTATGAATTGCAAACGAAGGTTCCGACCGTTGGTCCGCAAACTTTCGTTGCAAAGATGAAGTAAGCAAACAAAGATCGCAACAAAGGCAAAGAACAAAGATCCGTCGCTCACAATTTCAGACAACGCGCGAAGCGTACCAAAGAATCGTCCACGTCTTGGGTAAAGTCTTCCATTGCGTAAGTGCGTAAAAATATACAATAAATTTTAAAGAAAGAGATATAATATCCAATAGGATATTACAGCAGTTCACTGAAAGTTTCGTAACCCTTTCGGCTTTCCACTATTCCTATCAACGCTCACCACTGTCAAGAACTGCAAAAACGGTCACGATTCTGCAAAAGCCGACACTGGAAATTTGTGCCATGACACCATTCGGGTGTCATCGTCATTTCAATTCTCGCCCGAGTTCTCAAATTCTCGGGCGAGAATTCCAAATTCTCGGGCGAGAATTTTATGTCACGCTCTCATCGTCGCACTGCTATTCCGTCATCATCATCATCGTCATTAGTTTCCATGTCATATCGTGTCGTTGTTTTCATCGTTGACTGACTCGTTCACTTCCGTCTGACGCGCCAGTGTCGGCTTTTGCAGAATCGTGACCGTTTCCAGACTGAGCCCAGTGGGGGGGCTCCGCCCCCCCACACC
>LGRX02004062.1:71038-91598 GCA_001247695.2 Cymbomonas tetramitiformis | reverse complement strand
CCGCGGTCTTATTGATGCCGCCGGGGGGAAAGGGTACCTGCAACTTTCAGTTAAGCATACAGCAGGGGTTCTTGGGGCCGCTCCCATGGGTTCTTAGGTCCCACTCCTTCACAAGCGTTTCACGGGACGGTGCCCGCCGGTTCTAGGGTCCGGATTCCCTTGTCGTTGAGGGGTTCGAGGTTGGCATGCACTACATGCAAACAGGCGGAGTGCAAAAGTTGACAGAGCGTACCCTTATCCGTCGCGTTTGTTGAAGCGTAGGAACCTGCGAGTGCACAGAATTGCATAAAAAATCTTACATCGAGGCAGGGTTCGGGTAACACACGCAAACACACGCAAAAAAGAATGCATGCACGCTGCGCAGCCGGGGCGCACTTGGTCAGAATTATGTCGTAGCAGCTGTTGCTGAGGAATTTTGTGGCAGGCTATCGTGACACCATGCGTGGGCCCACACGCGGCACGCCGCCATCGGTATCGTCGAATTCAAAATGAGCGGGCAACCAGATCGGCATTTTGAACGAATAGTATTGGCGTCGTCCGCTAATTCCACGAAACTGTGAACACCCGATTATGGCCAATCATGCGCCCATCTACACGTTCAATGAACCTGCTACCTTAATTGTATGAAAAAGTGACGATTAGAGTCTAGGAAATATTCGGATCTGACGCCCACAGTATTCAATTTTCAATCGAACGACAACCTGATTTTCTATTAGAATCTAGGAATCTTTCGAGAAATAGGTACCTATGTAGAGTTCAGTGATTCAGTCTGTCTTGTGTCTCAGCATTTAGTCGCGATTTTTTCTTTGAACGTAGTCGCGGCCCCCCTCGCGCCTGGCAAAGCCTAACGTGAGCACGTCACCGGAGCGAGGGGGGCTATAAATAGCACCACGCGAATGATATGCAACGCACTCTATCAAATCGTTAGTTGGATGATGCTATATAAATATATGCATGCTAGCACAGGCAAACAGGTATAGCAAGCAAGCATATTCAAGAAACATTCACGGCATTCACAAATCACAACTTAAAATATGACACAGTTAATATTGTTTTACACATTCGTTCTAGACTAGGCTTCTACTTAAAGGGTTCACCAGTCCAAGGCAACAGGTGAAACTGGCCTACAAAGTTAGCAACAGGTAAAAATATCGAAATCTATGCCGTTCCCCGCCTGCAACACACGAACACGGAATCTGTCAGCACATTGGGAATCAAACCCGATATACCGACAGCCGGTACTTCGTCCTCGGGTGGAAGGTTACTCACCAGATATCTTAATTTTGACAGCAGACTAGGACCAGTTCAACAGGAGGTCTGAAATTACTACAAGAAATCAACCTGCGTAAACAATGCAGGGCAACGGAAGTCAACGCCGCCAGCAACGTTGCTGGCGGCTTCAGAAGAAGGACAGCGTCAGCACGGCAACCTGCAAAAATACGAAACGCTGGTCAGTAAAGATGTTGGGAATCGAACCCAAACCGGCGGGCTGTAAAGAAACCCGCCGGTCTCCGAGCATCCCATCATTTTAGAAGGGCATGTGGGAAACACGGATGCCGCCAGCAGCATTGCTGGCGGCTTCAAAAAAGGCACAGCATACACGGCAACCTGCAAAAGTAAATCACTGCTCAGGAAAGAAGAATTCTTGGGAATTGAGCCCAAACCGTCAGGCGGAATGTAAAGACGCCCGACGGTCTCCAAATATCCCTATATCGCAGGAAACTAGAATCGGCTGCTGGCGGGATGCGGCTCATGTAGGAACATCGCAGGAAGCCCCCCCCGCCGGGTTCCGCGCATGCACACGAAAACATGGTCAATATGAAATATCGACAAAGAACAGTAGCGCGTAAAAAAACATTAGTCAAACAAAAATACAAGCCGCTGAGACTGCAGGTAGGCGCAGGATGAGACCTTGAGGAAGAATGAGGCGTTTGCCAGAATATCATATCATATCATATCCATTTGTGTCGGGGCACTGTCGGGGCCGCGCCGCGTGTCTCCCGATACTTGTAGGAGTGGTGAGATGATCTTGAATTGCGAGATGTGTACATATGAACATGTCTGATGTTCCGATCGAATCTGCTAGCTGTGACTAGCGATCGAACGGTTATTCAGTCAAACGCTCGGTTCCGATCGAATCTGCTAGCTGTGACTAGCGATCGAACGGTCATTCACTCAAACGCTCGGTCGATGCGTTACGATCGGGCGGTCCGAATGGTCAACATACAGTCGATGTAAGAGTGAACGTTATGGTCGACGTCTCGACGAAGATTTCATAAACGATACGGAATCTGTTTTCCTGAAAATTGTGAAATCTTAAACCTGTCTGACCTGGCCTGCCGCCGAACCGCAGGATGCGTTGGGTGGTGGGGCTACAAAAATCTGAGGGCGCAGTGCGGTGATGCATCCTTACGCACACTGTCAACATTGGGGTGTGCCCTAGAAAAATCGTGGGAATTTCCCCTTTCCCCTATAAGGGAACGAAGAGTGTCCCAGAATTTCCGGGGGAAATTCCCGGTCGGTTCTGGGGCACCTACAAAAATGTCACAGTAGCTACAAAAATGGTAGGGGGTAGCTACAAAATGACCCCGTTATCACTCAAGACCCATTAACGAGAGCAAATGTCATTGTTGACAGATGGTTCCTTAAAAGTTCACACTTCAATAAAGTTTAACGATTTTGTATTGAACAACCCAGTTTCCAAATCACGATTTTCAGTAGGACTTGATGACCTTGACAGCTCTTTCGAGATTAAGTCGTTAGACCCGGTCGAACAAACAAGACTTAAAATCGGCGAAACAGGGTTGAATGAAATCTCTTGCCTCCAAACGGTTATTAATATTGAGCCATTAGGCAGTGGGGTATTGATAAACGACGACCCACTCGTGCTCAATACAGGTGATATTACATTAACCTCCGGTAAATACCGTGGAGACGGTAGTCTTTTAAGCAATTTGCCATCAGGTGCCAATCAGAATCTGCAATCGGTCACTGACCAGGGTAGTACGACTACAAATAGTATTACGGCATCTGGATTTGTCGGTGACGGTTCACAATTGACTGGTTTGCCGATTCAACCCGATACATCTACCCTTAAAGATGTGACTACCCGAGGTGCTACAAGCGATGTGAATGATATTTCATACACGGGTACCGGTACAATGAATGTATCTCAAGAGAAGTTAACCGGAAACAATTTCAGAATTGAAAGTGGTTCTGCCGGTTTCGGAAAAGTGTCCATCGGAGAGCAAACTCAAGGATACACAAACGCCGACCACATTGGAGACCGTTCTATAGCAATCGGTCGCTATGCATTATCTATTAACAATACAACAAGTAATGATACGATTGCAATTGGTTCCGGTTCGTGTAATAGTAATTGTGGTGACTATGTCGTGTCTATCGGTGACGATTGCGGTCAGGTTAACTGCAAGGATGCAGCAGTGAACATCGGAAAATGTGCAGGTGAATATACAGCCGGTGAAAGTTCCATAAACCGTAGGTGCTTTGGCAGGACAAAACTCTACTCAAAGTGCGGTAAACACAGATAACACAATTGTTTTGAACGCAAGCGGAATTGAATTGAATGCCGGTGTGGCAAGTAGTTGTTATATTCGACCTATTAGGGCTAGTCCAGATGTGGGTTCAGAACGTTTGCAATTGTATTATGATTCAGCATCAAATGAAGTTAGAAGTGGCGCAGTACTTCAAGGCTCCATAGGTACGCTCGCACAAGTGGTCGCAAACGGGGACACCGCTTCAAACATAAATCTTAGTGGAGACCTAGATGCAGCGGGTATCATTCTATCCAATTCATTAAATTATGCTTATCCTGTGCTAGGAGGCAAGCACAAGAGCAAGAAAAACGGCTAAGTATAAAACGCAGGAGTACTCAGTACGGAGTACAGTAGGACCGATCAGAATGATGTTGATGTGAGGTGCCTAGACTGTTGTACGGAGTACTCAGTACAGTTGAGTTATGGAAAGAGTTCCTGAATGTATAAGAACTCTAAGAGTAACCCGTTTCGGAGAGATGAACTGAACTGAGAATTGTAACATAAAAAGTAAGAGCCGTATCCGCTGTATATTGTGTATTGAAAGCATACACTTGAAAGCAAAAGCATAGCTATTAACTCCTATGCTGTTATGACATTTGGAATTTCTACAGCATGGTCGGCTACACCGTCACTTTGTAAGATACATATCAAGGCATGCGTGTTCGTGCTTGCAACCAAGTTCTTCTTGGCATCATTAGCTACAAATTGAGCTATCGAATGCCTTGACAGGGGGTGTCTAAGGGGTCTAAATATGCGTTTATTGGGGTGTAAATCGATAATCAATTTCCGTAGTTTACTACGGAGATTACAGCATAGGAGTTAAGATTTACGAAACCGAAGTCTTGTAGTTGACCAACCGTAAGCATACCTCGTGCGGTCGTTTAATAAGTGTAGAATAGTATAAGTCCGAAACCGTAAAGAAGAGAAGAAGCCAAGGTGTAGACTCCTACAAAATGGTAATTAGTTCGTGTTTTCACGTTGCTTCCTTGTCTTTCTTGCGCAAATTCTGATCAACCCGCCCCGCCTTGTGCGATTAGTTAGCGAGTACTTGCACTACGAAATCGAGAATGCCTGTGCTCTCGTTCTTGTTGCGCGGTGGTGTGTGGGATTGAGGGTTCCAGGTTGCTTGGAGCCGCGTCGGTGTGGAGAAATCTAGCTCGACGACAATCTTTTAAGGTGCGCGCGTTGCCTTAGTCCTAGCACGCATACACGCATAGCACGCATATCCGTGCTTTTGGACTCGCAGGTGCGGGAAAACCAAATCGCCTCCGTTTTTCGGCAATTCCGACCCTTCGCGGCGGAAGCGCTGCGCAAATTTTTCAATTTTGCGTAAGCCTTTGCTGAAATTCGGGGTTGGTTCGGGATTTCCCCTACCTTTAATTTAGCCTTCTAGTCCCCCCTATTCGGGAATCTCCGCGCTTCGGCCGGTGTGCTTACTTGTGCTCGCGCGCAAGTGGCGTATTCCTAGGATCGGGTACTGGTTGCCACGCCAACCGCTTTTCGATTGGTTAAATTGCGAGCGTGCAACGTTTGATGTCCCCCATGGGGCTTTAGCTTTCTAGGATCTTCCTTTCCGGAAATCTCCGCGCCTCGGCCGGTGTAGCCACTTGTGCTCGGGCGCAAGTGGTAAATTTCTAGATCGGCGGGTGCTAGTTGCCACGTGTGTCGTGTACACTTTCGGCTTTAGCTAAATTAGGTCTCACGCATAGCACGCATACTATGCCCATGTATTCAGATGAAGAGGAATGCCTCGGTCGGTCGGGCCGGCGTGGGGGGGGTCGGGCCGGCGCCGCCCCCGGCTCAGCCGTGGGGTCCGGTCGGTCGGGGTCTCGCGCTGCAGGCCTGTCGGTTGGCCCAGGCTCTGGGGAGTTCTGGGGCGCAGCAGGCGGGTCAGACAGCCGGGATTGGCGCTCCCGTGAGAGGGGGGGGGGAGTGCGGCGCGCGCTTGCGCGCCAATACGGCGGTGAAGCCCTCGAGGTTACACCGGCGCGCACGCCCCTGAGAGCCCCTCCAGGGTTGTCTGGTGGGCCCCGTAGGGCCTCGCCACCAAAAGCCCCTTCACCAGCGAGGGTCAGTGGAGCTGAGCCAGTGTCCGAGCTCGCATTGAGCTCGGCGCTACGGCAGCCGGCGCGCCGGAAGCGTGCGTCGCCCGAGGCTCCGGCACCGCCGGCGGCAGGCGCCGGCTCCGGGTCGGACTCGGACCGCTCTGCTAAGGGGTTGAACCCCTCGGCAGCTCCCTTCTCCCCACTCCCTGCGTCCAGCAGGAGTGCGAGTAGTAGGGTCGTCCGTCGGGAACCGACGTCGGGACCGGCAGCGTCCTCCCTCTCTTCCCTCGTGGGGAGCGAGCAAGGGAATCTCATCAGTGCCCCAGGGCGCTTTGAGGTTTACCGAGCCAGTGACTGGAGTCCCCCGGCAGAAGGGGAGTCTGATGATGTCCGGCGCCCAGAGCAGCTAGACGTCGTCCAGTCACGGGGGCGCGAGTCTCGCATCCAGCCCAATCCGGCTTGGCGGGGAGAGCGACGTCAGTCCATGCTCGCATTGGCCCTCCGTCAATGGAGCACCTGGGCGCTGAATTCAGCGCAACGACGTGCGAGAGTCTCCCTGCCATCTCGTCAGCGCGCAACAGCGCGGCTTGCGTGGGTCGCATGGAGGGCCAGGACGGACCAGTCAGCGCATCAGCGCGAGCTCCGGCGCCTGGCATTCCAAGCGTGGAATGACGTCACCCAACAGGTCGCCCAACTTCAGGGCCTGTTTGACAAAGGCAGTCGGCGCCGGGTCGAGTCCGCTTTCGCAGCATGGCGCCAGCAGGTCGTCCAGACACAGGGTCTGTGGCGCAGAGGCAGACGTCAAGCTGGAGCAGTCTTCATGGCATGGCACCAGCAGACGATGCTCGCCAAGGAGAGGAGCACCTGGTGGGTTGGAGCCCGGAGACACCGGATGACCCAGATGGGCAGGAGGTGTCTTCGCGAGTGGCGCCGGCTCCCCAGGACGACCCCAGTCAGCTCGGACTCGTCCCAGGGAACGAGTGCTCGGCGTCCGGTAAGGAAGGCGGGAACCTCATCCGGTGTCAGCTCTTGCTCGGATTCCGACCAGAAGTCCATGTGGCAGGACATCCGTCGAGGCCTAAAGCGCCTAGGGAAAGACCACCCGCTGTCAGGGCTAATGTGGTTCCAGCTCGAGGACTATGGGCTCTCCGAGGACGGCGCTTATCGTCTGGAGATCCACCAGCAGTCAGTCTCCGAGTCCAGGGTGTTGATGCAGCAAAAGCGCGAGGACCCTCACAACTCCCTTGGGAGGTGTAGATTCTCTGTCTTTGCCATCAACGCCGGCAGACCAGGGGAGCTGGTACGCCAAGGGGCGGACCTCCAGGAGGTAAGGAGAGCGGTCGTCGCGGCCGTCAGAATGAGCGGCCGCACCCGGAAGTCGCACAGGGGTCTTAGGAAGTCAGGTGCAGCACCTCCGAGTTCCGCAGCCCCCGGTGAGAACTGGTCGAACCGGTTTGCTCCCCTCTCGTCCTCATCGGAGGAAGAGCATCCCGCGGAACGTCCGAGGCCCAGGACTCAGGCGCCTAAGCCGAGCGGCCCCAGTCGCCCGGTGCCTCGCACCAGGAAGCCCAGTCGAGCACCATCGGTCCCGCACCCCGGTCCGACTTCCTCAGGGAACACGTCGTCGTCCCCGGAGTCCACTTCGAGCAGGAACAGTCAGGACCTGCAAGAGCTGAAGGAAGCCTGGCAGAAGGAGTCGCAAGCTCGGGAGGCAGCTGCCGAGGCTCGCCTGGAACAGCTGTCTCGGCAACTCCAAGAGAGTCAAAGAGCTGCCGAGGAGCGCAGGATCTCCGATCAGCGCGCTGCCGAGGAACGCAGGGACTCCGAGCGACGCGCTGTCGAAGAGCGCTGGGCTGCAGACCGGCTGGCCGCAGAAGCCCAGGAGACTGCCAGGCAGTTGGCTGTCGACGAGAGCGTCGCTCAGCAGGTAGCCGCCGAGGAGCGGCGAGCAGCAGCCGAGGCCCAGCTGGAGGAGAGGCTGCAGGCGGTCATAGAGTCACAAGTCCAAAGGCTCGCCCTGGTTCAGGCTTCGCCCCCAGGGCCCGTGGAGTCAGACGCTCGGGGGCCCTCAGCGGCAGCGTCGAGTCCGGTTCAGGAGACGCCCATCTCCCGAGAGGGACATGAGCTGGTAGAGCCGACTTCCGTCGTCACCTGTGACGTCGAAAACCGGGACGTTCAAAGCCCTCCGGAGGAGTCGCGCGCGGACGTGACAGCGTCTCCACCGCACTCATGGGACTTTATTTCCCTTCCTATACGGGTCTGCGACGCCCTCCGGAAATGTTCACGTGGTCGGGTATGCCAACTCGGGGATCGACGCCCAGCGCCTGTTTTACGACGCTGCTCGTAGGTATCGCGCCCTTGGTCAGGTCGCCGGGTGCTTACACCCTTCCAACCAGATCAGGCAGTGCCTGAAGGCAAAGTTCTCGGACGAGAACAGGGTCCTCGGGGCCCAGGTGATTCACAATCTCACGACGGCCTTGGCGTCCGTCGCAGAGAGCTGCGCTCGATGTGGGTGCGGGCACGAGGAGAGCCCGGTGCGTATGTGGGCGTGTCAGGCAAGCGCTAAGAGAAGTGTGGTGGCGCTCATGAAAAAGGTGTACCTGCCGGTGTGTGGGTTTTGCGCCGCGGACGTGTGGCCCGGTGCTTTCGACCACTTTCCGGCTGTGATGCCACCTCCGATTCCTAAGGCGGCAGACACGCCGGAAGACGGGGGGGGATGGTCCCTCAACTGGAGCACTCGGAGCCAAACGAGCTTTCGGAGATGCCCGGTGCCGGCAGTCATGGTGGTCCTGGTGGCTCGGGGGGCGGTGACCCTGGAGGGCCGGGAGGCCCGGGGAGTCCGGACGAGGACCCTGGCGGCGATGGCGAAGACGGGGATGGCGACAGCCAGTTCACCTTCTCGTCTTCCTCTCGTTACAGGGAGCCCCGGAGCCATTACAGTCGTAAGGACGAGCGGCACGCTCTCAAGGAGGCCACCAGAGCCATGGAGAAGGCAGTGGACAAATACCACACAGAGGTGGAGGGGTCGTCCCACGTCTTTGGTCGGCTCCTCCGATTTGTTCGGCAGGTCAGGGAGGTTCGGGAACTGGAGCCGGTGCGCTACGCCATGGGGATGGCGCGTCTGGGACCACTAGAGAGCGGGGGTGAGGAGAAGGTGTTGTCGGACCACTCCCTGCTGTCAGAAGTGGCCAGACACTGCTTCGGCAAACTCAGCTCCGAGTACCGCGAGCTTTCTTCGGTGTTGACGGAGGCTCGGGAAGGTAAGAACCTCACCTTGGACGTCATAGTGGTTCCCTTGGCGCAACTGGTGATGCCCGACAAGGGGGAAATGGCGTCGATCGGTCCGTTCCTGCGTCGCGTGCGTCAAAGTCAGGACAGACAGACTCGCACGGTCCGCGAGTTCTGGGACGGGGTGCACCTTGCTCACGACATCGTGAGCATGCTGGCTGCCCACGAGCTCACCTCTCCGGTGCCGGAAGAGGAGGTGCTGGAGATATTCCTTACGGGATTGATACCGGAGATAAGGAGGAAGGTCTTCCTTATAGCCGAGAGGAAAGGCGCTTCGGTCCTGACTCTGAGCCGGACGGCCAGTAAAGGCCGCCACGAACTCCTGACTTGGGCCATAGAGGCCGAGCGGGAGTTGCGGCAGAGCCAGGATAAGACGAGCCGCTCGGTCCAGCTGCTGGCCCACGTAGATGTCACGGAGGAGCTGCTAGCCATGGCGACATCCGCTAGCGCTCCGACACCCACAGGGCAACGACTCGGCTCCCCAGAGTACGAGGGCTGCCGTCTGTGCAAGAGCATGGACCATTATGCCCGCGACTGTCCGCAGGCGAGCCAGCGCCCGAAGGAGTGGGCCAAGTGCCTCCTGGAGGACACCCTGGCGTTGATAGGGGACGAGTCGGTGGAGGAAGCTTTGGCTGCCATCGGTTTGGATTTTGTCCAGGAGGACGCTCCCCAGCCCGGGGCGTCCTCCCCGCCGTAAAGGGCGCGGGCCCCGTCACTGCGGGGTCAGGGGGACAAAAGGGCCCCGCGCCGGCGTCCACAGCGATGCAGGTGCTGCATGATAGGTGGAGAAGGTGTGGGAGACACCTTAGTGGCAGCGCCAGGCGCCACCTCAAGAGCCAGAGTCGAGTCGAGAGGTATGAGCAGGAAAATTTAGACATGCTAGCCGCCACCCGCACGGAAAGCCCAGAGCCTCCTGAGCGGGAACAGGTCGAGCAGCGCGTCCAAAGAGAGCAGGCAAACTTCTGGAAGTCCGCCAGAACCCCAGTAACCGCCTCGGTTCCGCGTCCCGAGGAGCCGTGGGAGCTGCTCTGTTGGATCACCGGTGCGGACACCCGGGGTAAAAACCGGTCGAGCCACACAGTTGAGCCACGGGCAGTCTACCAACAGCACCTGGAGAACCAGGGGTCGGATGTTGCGAGAGTTCGCGGGCACTGGAAGTTCAGAGCTCAGCGTTTACCCCCCAGAGTTAGGAAAGCCTTTCAGGCCCAGCAGCCAAGTGCTCGCCTGCGTTCCGCCATCAGGGCGCTAGAAAGGTATCTAAAGCTGGAAGAGTCAGAGGTCCGGCCGGTCAAGTCCCTTGCGCTTTGGAGGGCAGGGCAAAGGCGGATGAGACGGAAGCTTGGACCCACGACTAGTAAGCCCCAGTTGAATCGAGAAGAGTTAGATAAGCGCTTGAAGCGGCTCGTCAGGGTGCGCGAGTTCAATCGCCGACGCAAAGCCATCTTGGATCAGGAGTTCGGACGGTTTGTTCGCGTTGCCAAACCCAAGCCTGCCGAGGGAGAAGAACTCTCACCACCAGAGAGAACTTCAAAGCCCAGTCGGCCGTGGTTGACCCGAAGCAGGGCTCGCCAGGCTTTGGGCCCGAAACGCAGACCATGGCTGACTCCTGACGACAAGGCGCTTCGAACCTCTCGATTGCAGCGCAGGTACGAGTTGGAGGGTAGGGACCCGGCTTCTACCTCAACAGAACGCCAGGCGGACTTCCACGCCTTCGTAAAGGAGGAGTTGGAAAGGGAGAATAGGGAACTTCAGCAAGACAATGAGCTGATGCACCGGGACGAGCAAGGCAGAAAGCACATAGCGGCTAAACTGGCTGCAGCGTCAGTCCAAGTCGCGGTGTCCCCCCCAGACTTCCCAGAGCGCAGCGCAGTTCAGAAAGCAGTCGCCATCGGCCTGCTGGCGGACGCGTGTACTTACTGCCTCCCGGACTGTGACTCCGACGCAGAAACGTCAGTCACCCGCCTGGACTGCATAATGCAGGACGGCGATATCAGTCCGAGCTGGTGTGAGTCCCTGGCAGCGGTGTCCTCGATGGGAGCGCGCCCGAGGTGTTTCGACAGGCACAGTCGCACACCGACGTTGTTGCTGTTTTGGGCCTGGATTGCGGGCGTCAGAGTCAAGGTGTTAGTGGATTCGGGAGCATCCACCAATATCATCGCAAAGAGTACACTGCAGAAGCTCTCCGGCGTCAAGCCGGTGCGCCACGAGCAAGCCATGCGGGTTCGAGTGGCTGACGGCACCACGTATGATGCTAATTCCTGCATCAGGCCCAAGCTCCTTGCTGAGACGTCGAAGGGGTCTTACGGCCAGCAGGTTGAGCTTCGGGTAATGCCACTCGACCTCAAGGTGGACGTCATCCTGGGGGGTCCTTGGCTGGCGAACCTTTCCCCGGTTACGCTGGATTATAAAAACTGGGGTTCGGTCCGGTTCACCAAGGGCAGGGAAGAGGTCGTCATCACCGGCTGTTCGCCGGGGTCACCGGACCCCAGTCGGTCCAAGGACACGGCAATGGCACTGGTACAGGGAGTCCTTTTGAGCCAACATCGAGCTCGCCGGGACCTGCGGACCCTCCGAAACAGAGAGGAGCAGGCTTTCGTCGTCTACCTCGGCCCCGATGGGACTTTTGGCGCGTTGGCCTGCAACAAGGGGGGGGGGAGACTCCGACGACGACGAGGATTCCCCCAACGATGTTGTAGCAGGCCTAGCGTCAGAACCCTCCTCCGGGTCCGAGGATAGTGAAGTCAGCGTGCGTCCCAGCGCAACGGTGCCGGACGGAGCTGAGGAGTCTGAGGGGCCGGGAGGGTTGGTCTCGGACAGTTCCGAGTCCGGCTACAGTGACGTGGAAGGAGCGTGTCATTTGCAGAGAGTAGGGGCGGGGGTCGAGGATATTAGGCCACAAGGATTTGCGAGTACGGTCGACGAGGCCGGGGATCACCCTGACCCTCTCAGCTTTTTCGCTAGCAAACAGGAGGCGAACGGAGCATTTGCGTTGCTTCCGCCAGCGGTGCGTAGACAGGCGATAGAGGATCACGCGGCCGGGAAGCCACCCACCTGGCACGCGCAGGCAGCCGCGGCGCTCCAGCAGGGCCGGGGTCTGGTCGCGGAGCGACGACCCCGAGCACGGCGTAAGCGAGTGCGTTGGCGTGACCAGGTCGCAGCAGTCGGTCAGCCTGGTGCTGAAAGTGGCCCTTCCACCGCGCAGCCACCGGGACCAAAAGTCCCCACTGTCCCGAGTCCTCAGAGTCAGAAGTCGCGAGCCTCCGCACCAGTCCCGCCGCCAGCTCCGCAGACCACAGACCCGCCGGTACCGGCCGCCCCGCCAGGTACTACCTCGCCGCCAGCCCCACAGACTGCTCAGGCCGCCCCGGAACCGCCGGAGGACGAGATAGACGAGACGGTGTCGCCGGAAATCTGGCAGCAGCTTAGGGACCTGGAAAAGGAGTTCGCAGATGTCATTTGCACAGAGCTGCCGGAATCAGTCCAGTCAAGGGAATTCAAGTCCGGCGTCCGGCTCAGGGCAGATTGGAATGGGAACGCCTTGCACCGGCGAGGGTACAAGCTGTCGCAGGAGGAGTTGCGGCAACTCCGGCAACAGCTAGATGAGCTCTTAGCCAAAGGGTACATACGACCCTCGGCCTCTCCGTGGGGCTGCCCTGTGCTGATGGTCCCCAAGCCGAGTAATCCCAAGGAGTTGCGTCTAGTCATTGACTACAGACAGATCAATGAGATCACAGTCAAGGACAAGTACCCCCTCCCGGATGTCCAGAGTCTCTTAGATGATCTACAAGGGGCTACCGTCTTCTCTACGATGGATGCCCTTTGGGGATTTTGGCAGGTCCCTATGAAAGCAGAGGACGTGGAGAAAACCGCAATGACTACGCACTTTGGAGCGTACGAGTGGTTGGTCATGCCTATGGGATTGTCAAACTCCCCAAGTACCTGGCAAAGGATGATGCAACAGTACCTCGGGCACCTACCCTTTTGCAGAGTATTTGTAGATGACATCATGATTTTCTCGGCTGAGGTTCCGGGTAAGAGCGCCCATGAGGTACACCTCGACCACCTCCGCCAGGTCCTGGAGGCATGCCGAAAGAATTCAGTCTACCTCAAAAAGTCGAAAGTCAAATTGTGCAAGCGATCAGTCCGGTTCCTAGGGCATGTGGTGGATCAGGATGGATGTCGTCCACAGCAGGATAAGGTTGCGTCGGTACGCGATTGGCCAGACCTAGAAACTGTCACACACGTGCGACAGTTTCTGGGCATGTGTGGCTTCTACCGGAGGTACATCCAGAACTTCGCAGATATCGCGTACCCGTTGACCCGCCTCACCAAATCCGGCGTGGACTGGACCTGGGGCGAGAATGAAAAGGCAGCATTTAAACAGCTAAAAACTGCCTTGATCTCCTCCCCAGCCTTGGCCCTACCCGATCAAAAGGGTGCAGCAGACGGCTCCAGACCCTTCTTTGTGCAGACAGATGCCAGTGGAGTAGCACTAGGGGGTGTACTCATGCAGGATCAGGGACGAGGCTTACAGCCCTTGGCCTTTGAAAGCCGGCAGTTCTCCAGCGCAGAGCAGAACTATCACGCCGGGGAACGGGAGCTTTGTGCCATCCATCACTGCACCACGGTCACCTGGAGACATTATCTGATTTTCACATCATTTAAGCTCATGGGAGACCATAAACCCCTTCAGTGGCTCTTCGCCCCAGCTAGGGAGCTCAGCCGACGTCAGGCTCGCTGGTATGAGGACTTGGTAGAGGTAGGAGTCCATCAGATGGAGCACGTGCCAGGGCGCTGTTTAGTAGTACCAGACGCGCAGTCCCGGCGACCAGACTATCAGGAAATGTCAGCCAGAGAAGGGTTGAAGGAAAAAGGGATTGTGGATCGCGCCACGGATGGGCCCAGAGACTCCGCACCGGCAGGCAAGGGGTCCGAAGAGGACGAGGATCCTACCTCTGTCCTCGGGGCAGTGGATCGCACCACCGATGGATCTGATGGACCCGAGTACTCTGAGCCGAAAGGCAAGAGATGCGAAGGGGACGAGGATCCCACATCTGTCTTAGGCGCCACCTTCGAGTATAGTGATTCCGAGGACGAGTCCTTCCCTCCCACCAGTCCCGCACCGGTCATTGGTGAGCTCACCCATCTGAATGGGCTCACGTGGGTAGAGTCGCCGGCCCTTTGGCTGGACGCAGCTGCCACCCTAGCAGTAGGCGAGACATCCTTGAGGGATGCCGAATCGCTAGCAGTCATGACCAGAGCAGACCGAGCTAGGGAACAGGCCACAGCAGAAGTCCAGAGTCACCCGAAGTTCCCCCACCCTGAGGCCCAGAGTCATCCAAAAGCAGCCGGAAAGGAACCTGAGCCCGTTAAGCCCCCAGAAAGTAGCTCCCACTACGACCAGGTCGTAGATCGCCAGGACTGGAAGCTGATCAGGGAGCGCTTTGAGGAGATAGCAGCCCAGTACGGGGTGTTTGACGTTGACGCGTGTTGCGACTCCATGGGCGTTAACCGGCAGGTTGACACCTATTGGACCGATTGCTTGAAGGAAAAGTGGCGCGGGAAACACGTTTGGTGCAACCCCCCTTACACGAAGGATTCAGACTTGATAGAAAGAATTCTTCGGCATTTCCTTGCTGAGTGGCGCGCCGATCCGGAAAACACCTCGGCGATGTTCCTTCTGCCAGACTATGACGCTCCCTGGAGGCGGTTGATTCACCCCAAGTATGGGCTTCACCCGGTCAAAGTCTTTGACACGAAGGACGAAAAAGGTCGTCCCAACCACCTCTTCGAGTCCCCTGATGGAGGTCGACCCCCGCTGCGCTGGCCGGTCCTTCTGGTGTGGGCCCCAGCAGCCAGCAGGGCAAAGCCCCGAGCGCCGCCTGCGCGAAAGGACAATGAGGCAGAATCCGACGAACCTTTAGTCACTACAGGGGTTGCAGCAAGGGCCAGGGCGGCATCAGGCCCACTGAAGGCTGATGAGTTCGTCCGCGCCTTGCAAGCGGAATACGAACGCAGCCAGTACCTCGGCTCGTTGAAGGAGGAACTGATCGCAGCCCCACATCAGAGGACAGACACATTTCGCATGGTAGACGACATGATATGGCGAGTGGCAGAAGGGCGGTATCAGCTTGTGCTAGCTCAGGATTCCCCCCTCAGAGAGCTGGTGATGCGCGAAGCACACGAGTCCCCAGCAGCAGGGCACACAGGAAGGGATAAGACACTGGACAGAGTATCCCGTCGCTTTTGGTGGCCACGCATGAGCAAGGATGTCACCGGCTGGTGCAAATCCTGCGTTGTGTGCCAACAGACCCGGCCACGCAACGGGTATCCAGACGGTCAGCTTAACCCCCTGCAAGTCCCGGTAAGACTGTGGCAAGTGGTTAGTATCGACTTCGTCACTGGGCTGCCCCGCACAGAGCGAGGGTACGACGCGTTTGCTACCTTCACGGACAAGTTGTCCAAGATGGTGCACGTAGTTCCCATGCTTTACGCTGACAGCTCAGCTGCACAGATCGCGCGCATGTATTTCGACCAAGTGTGGCGTTTGCACGGCGCTCCGATGAAGATCGTCTGTGATCGGGACTCCCGCTTCAGGGATGAGATGCATCTCGAGCTACATCGGTTGATGGGAGTCCAGGTTGCCTCTACCACGCCGTACCACCCACAAGGTGATGGGCAAGCAGAGCACACAAACCACACGGTCGAACGCATGTTGCGCGCGTACGTCGACGCCAACCAGCACGATTGGGATTTATGGTGTACCCCGGTCGAGTACGCCATTAATGACTCTCGTTCCGCCGTCACGGGATTCACCTATTTTGAACTGACGTATGGTCACGCTCCGGCCTCTCAGCTGGACTTCTTCGTGGAGGCAGCACTTGCATCACGGAGAGGCCGAGCTAAGGGGGGGAGGGGCGCAGCAGTAAAAAGGGGTACAGCCCACGAGACAGCCCGCCAATTTGTTCGCCAGTTGCAGCTCGCTAGGAAGAAGCTGCTCTTAGCTCAGCAGCAACAGATCGCCCGGTACGACGCGCGTCACAAGTCCAGGAGTTACGCAGTAGGCGATGAGGTTTGGGTGGATGCCACGCACCTCACCCAGCCGGGCGACCGCGGGTTGCACAAGAAATTGCTTAAGAAGCGCCTCGGGCCCCTTCGGGTGCTGGAAGTCTATCACAGCGACAGGCAGATGGCCCTTCCCGCGAGCGATAGAGGCGCACCGTCGGCCTATAGGTTGCAGACGCCTAAGCAGTGGAAAGTGCACGATGTGTTTACCGTGGACCGGCTTTCACCAGTAGAGTCGGGCAGCCGCTTCGTTGAGAGAGCTAAGGAGATTCCCCCTCCTCCGTTGGACGTCAGCGGGCGCAAGGAAACCCACGTCGAGAGGGTGGAGCGTTCGCGCACGCGCCAGCGCCAGGGCAGGAGGTGGACAGAGTACCTGGTCAAGTGGACAGGAATGCGCCGCAGTGAGAACGAGTGGAAGACCCGAGAGGATCTGGAGTGGGACGGAGCCGGCAGGCCCGGTGTTCCCAACCGAGCGTTGTTGGAGTTTGAGAGGATCGAGGCTAAGAGAGTGGAGCGAGAGAAGCTTAGGGTCCGTAAGAGACGCGACGAGTCCGCAGGAGCGGTATGGACCACGCTATCGGAGGAGCTCAAGGTAGACGGAGCAATGCCATGGGTGCCAGAGGAGAGGTTTGATGAGGAGGTAGGAACTTTCGCGAGAGTATCTGCTCAGAGCACCCCGCCGCCAGTCAACGGAGCCGCAGCACTTGAGAAGGAGCCAGTCGGCCAGTCTAAGATTCTTGTATTGTTTTGTGGGACCGGGTCAGTCGAGAGGCAGTTCACTAAGCAATTTCCCAACAGCGAAGTAGTTGCTGTAGACATTCAGCCCAAGTGGGGCCCACACATTGCGAGGATATCATGCGATGGGACTACCGACAGTTCAGACCAGGACACTTCGACGTAGTCTGGGCTAGCCCACCTTGCACAGAGTACAGCCAAGCGAAGACGGTAGGCATCCGAGATTTGCGTGCTGCGGACAGGCGAGTTCGTAGGACATTGGAGATCATCCGGTACTTGAGGCCCGAAGCATACTTCATTGAGAACCCGAGGGAAGAGAGCCCCACGGGTTGCACACGCGTCGCTGCATGAGCAATCTACCAGCTCCGCACCTCGTCACGTACTGCAAATACGGGACCGCATACAGGAAGCCCACGCACATCTGGACCAACGTTCCGTTGCGCACACCCTTGCGAGTGTGCGATTCCGATACGCCTTGCGAGTTCTTCCGGCAGCACGGTAGGCACGAGAAAGTAGCGCAAAGAGGGCGCGCGATGAGAGCCGGAGGTGTGTTCGCGAAGGGCATGGGAGCGCGAGAGAATTTGTATGGGATTCCGTCAGCACTGTTAAAACAGCTTTTCCACAACCTGACCCTACATGAAGAGGTGCATGCGTTCCTGTCTGAACTGCTTGTCAGGGAGGATCTGAGCGAGATGAGCGTTTTAGTCCAGTCAGCTGTTGTTGAGAGTGACCCGCCCGAGTTTGAGCCGGAACCGATAGCGTTAGCGGGAGTGCGAGCGGAGGTGACGATCATACCTGAGGGCGGATGGGAATCTGACGCGAGTGGTCTTAGCGATTGAGAGCGTTGGGGAGCGTCGGGAAGAGCGGTGGCTCCAGCCTTGGCGAGACCAGGCGGCAGGTGAGAACCTGGGTAATCCATCCGAGAGAGCAGTGGCTCTAGCCTCGGCACAGCCAGGCAACATGTGGAAATCTGTATAATCCATTTGAGCAGTGGCTCTAAGCCTTGGTATGACCAAGCGGCAGGTGAGGACCTGGGTAATCTATCCAAGCGAGCAGTGGCTCTAGCCTCGGCGCGACCAGGCAACAGGTGGAAATCTGTATAATCCATTTCACGAGAGCATTGGCTCCGGACCTGGCACGACCGGGCAGCAGTTGGAGATCTGGGTAAAAGCTCTAGCACTCCGAGGAGGCGGTGAAGGTTTAAAAACCTTTCCTCCGGGCCGGCATCCCGAGAACTGTCAGGTAATTGGCAAACCTATTGTCATCCCCTGTAAGTGTACCGTGTTGGGAGGTTTAAAACCTTGAGCGTGGTAATGGATGTGAAACCTTGAGCCTTGGGGGAGCCTGGTAGTGCAGATGGCAGACCGGTGAGAGGCCGACCCTTGTGCTTAAGAGGTCGATCTCCTTATTGCGGTGTGTCTTGGGAAGTGTAATGTCATCCCAGACAACAGGCGGCTGAGACCTGTATAATCATCCTGAGCAACAGTAGAAGATCTGTATAAAAACTTTACTGGTCCGACGTGGTCAGCGTGGACGTGACCTTCCCTAAGGGGGGGGGGAGTTGTGCTAGGAGGCAAGCACAAGAGCAAGAAAAACGGCTAAGTATAAAACGCAGGAGTACTCAGTACGGAGTACAGTAGGACCGATCAGAATGATGTTGATGTGAGGTGCCTAGACTGTTGTACGGAGTACTCAGTACAGTTGAGTTATGGAAAGAGTTCCTGAATGTATAAGAACTCTAAGAGTAACCCGTTTCGGGGAGATGAACTGAACTGAAAAGTATAACATAAAAGTAAAGAGCCGTAACTGCTGTATATTGTGTATTGAAAGCATGCACTGATAGCAAAAGCATAACTATATAGATTTACGAAACCGAAGTCTTGTAGTTGACCAAGCGTAAGCATACCTCGTGCGGTCGTTTAATAAGTGTAGAATAGTATAAGTCCGAAACCGTAAAGAAGAGAAGAAGTCAAGGTGTAGACTCCTACATCTTGTGCCGCCGGTCCGGTTTGTCCGCGCGGGGAGTGAATCCCCGCGGGGACGGCTCGGACTCAGCGGAATTGACTAACGCAGCCAATTGCCGCCTCAAATCGAGGACCATCGTTCGCAAATCTGCGAGCTCACCGGGTCCACCGGAGTCATCGGTGGACCCCTCCGTGAAATGCTTGCCGTGCGAGTACTTGTGGGCGGACGCCACGGTGGTACCCGCCCGCACGTGCTCGGAATAGCACTCACGTACCCATTGCTGAATCGTGAGGAGGTCATTGGCGGCCCGTCGATCGTGGAGAAGCAATCGGGACACCACCGGCTGGTAGAAGTTGGTGTCGAGCGCCTTGATGAACAGCGCCTTCACGTCCTCGTCCAGGAGCGTGGCCCGTGTCCTCGCAGCCTTCAGAGCGGCGTTGAAGTCCCCGATCTTGTCATGCGGGTCCACGCCCGCAGAGATGCGGATGCCCAACATGTCTGCCTGACCCTGAAAGCGGTCATCCGCCGGAATCATCCGGCGGGCGAACTCAAGAAGAACTACACTGAGAAATAAACGTGGTAAAATGGTGGTAAAATGTGGTAAACTGGCGGTAAATTGTGGCAAATTGGTGTTTTACCACCATTACACTAATAGTGGCGATATAAATCCCGTGGGTAATTTCCTATTGGTAACCGGGAAGAATTCTACCACGATTTTACCACATTTACTTATAGCGCGGTAATTATATATTATTGTTTACCATTGCTGTATATAATTTACCATGGTACCCCCCTACGACCGGTAAATTGACCCCCAATGGTAAAATTACCACATATGACCGGTAAATTGACCCCCAATGGTAAAATTACCACATATTACCGGTAAATTTACCACGGTATGACCACGGTTGGACACGTGGCAGGCATGATGCACTGTGATACGGACACGTGTGCAAGATTAGTGCACGTGGCAATCAGGCATGGAATGTTACATAACTGTTACCAGATATGCTAGGTAGGTAAGTATGTGGCTTGGCAAGTGCCGGCCCCGTCCTGGGCTTTGCAAGTAAGGTCACACTAGAAGCAATAAGGAGAGAGGAAGGAAGGACGCATGCTGCTGGTTTCTAGCTTGCCGTTGCTAAGGTCTTGAGCATCGTGCAGATTTCATTCCTGGCCAAAGGTAGATGGCGTGGAGGGGGATTTTAAATCCCGGAGGACGGTGGCAGATACACTTGGTCTCAAGGCGTGACGCCGGCATCAGCAGGGTATGTTTGGCATCCTCGTTCAAGACAAAGACGGCACGGCTGTTCATGCGCGCGTTTTTGATAGTCGGGTATGCCGTCACCATGGCTAGACGGCACACCGCGCAATGTGTGGCCGGGTCCCAGATCAGATAGTAAGCTTCCACGCGGCCGTATTCAAATGCATCGGCTTCGGAGGATGCTAAGGCTACGTTGTAGGAGATTCTGGTTACTGCCCTGGTGTACATCGTGGACGTGAAGTCCTCGTCGCCGTGCCGCATTCGTGGAAAACATAGGACGTCCAAGGCGTCCCGTTCTAGCTCGTATCGCTCACCGTGCATGGCACGCAAGGAAGCCGCCAGGCCCGGAAGCAGCCTTCCTTCCGCATCGGCGCTTAGCGCGGATACAGCCACACCACCGCGGATGATGTGATGACCGACATCCATGAAGTGACACGCGAGCCCCGGGTCATCGCGGAAACCCGGGCCGTCCTCTTTCACCGAGTGCGCGACATAGTCTGGAAGGAACCGGATCCCGGGGTACAAGTGGGCCATGTCATCTACAAGTGGAGCAACCTCTAAGGCAAGTGCCTTTTTGTGTCTCACAAGTAGGCTCAAATCCGAAACCAGCAGGCGCGCTTTAGCGCGACCCATGGCCTCAACGC
>LGRX02004062.1:18132-69739 GCA_001247695.2 Cymbomonas tetramitiformis | reverse complement strand
CGCTTACCGTCAGCCGGGAAGCTGGTGTGTGACGAATCCATCCAGTCCGCTGCGGGCGACATGGGGTCGATCATCAGCTCGAGTGTGGAGTACAACAAGTTGTTGGCCTCCACGCGGACGGCCAGGGCCGCGTCGTCGTCGAGTACGAAAAGTGGAGCAAACCCAATGTCTTCGGTCACGAAGGCCGTCTGCAGTGCAGAGACCATCCTCGCGAAGAGTGCCGACGCGTGGGACTCCGTCCCGGAAAATCTGCCATCCTCGTTCTCGAACAATTTCTGACGGACGGACTTGGCGATCTTCATGTCAAAGTGCTCCCTGTGCAGGGTACGCACCGACGCCAAGAATGTAGCTCCCGCCGAATTAGCAGCCGGCTGAGCTGCTGGCGGAGTCGCCGGGGTGTTCGCATGCCTGGCAGCAACGGAATCAAAAATCGTGTTCAACGTGCGTCGTCGATGTGTCATGCTAGCGGAAGATCTAGTAGACGCGACCATAATGAAATAGACAGGGGTGGAGTAAGGCAAGGAGACGTGAAAAATGCGGAAGTCGTGGGCGGCCAAGAAATGTGGTGGGTCGCCGATACAGCCGTTGTGAGAGATCAGGAATTCCGGGAAGTCGTGTGGTAGAGGCGGCCGATACGCAACGGTGTGGTAACCAACCAGAAGACGCAAACCTGTCGAACAAACCAGTCCAACGTTAAATCCCGTAAGAAAAATGTTCTCAAAGGCCTACAACGCGCCGTAAATCGACCCACAAAACTTAGGCCATACCCGTGACTGCCGGCACTCTCACGCGCGGAGCGCCTCACTCCATCCCAAGCGTCCGGCTTTAGCCAATCATGTCGGCAGTGTCGCAGTGGCTAAATAAAGCGTAAGTGGGGCCAAACCTGTTAGATATATAGTTCCGCTGTAATCGATATATCTAGCTGGAGAGATAAACCCTGAGTTGAGGGTTACGATATCAGAACGGTAAAAAGCCAGTTGATAAAAGTGAGGCATACATAAATACCTAACGGGTGTTTCACTACTACTGGTGACGGTCACCCAGCCTACTATAGGAAGTGACATGTGACAGTTTCGGGTGTCGCAGTGTCAAATCCAGCACATATTGCAGTCGGCTGCAAAATCTGTGGAGTAAGAGCTTTGGGTTTGGGGTTTAAACGCAACTTTTCGTAAGATCGATACTTTCCACAGGTGAAAAAGTCTAATTGGGCTAGACTTTCACGAGGAAAACGTTGGCGAGGTCAAAATAGGCGTCAGGTAAGCCAGTTTTGCTGCAGTTCAGGTGTTGTTGTCCAGAGGTTGAGGCACACAAAGGAATTGTTGGCTTGTGTTGAGTGGTTGCGCACGAAAAAGTGCGCTAGATGTCGGTAGATGTCGGTACTAAAAGATGTCGGGATGTCGGGGGTGACCGGTGCGAAGGCAAGGCGGTCGATGTCGACAGTAAATTGTCGGAAGATGTCGGTACTAGAAAGATGTCGGTACAAAGAAGATGTCGGATAGAATCGCCGGGCGCGAAGCGGACGGAGAATGAAAGAAACAACACCACTGAACGTAGGTGGGTCCTGACCTGATGTGAAAGCAGATATTATTGATATATATGCTTATCACTGAAAATGAAATGCAGCGCGGTAGGGTTTCGGTTCGGGTTCTCGGCTAAAGTCGCATTAAACTAAAAGATAGTCGGACTTAAGCTGGCGGGGCCGTGAGCACACTCGCGGAGCAAACAGGCAGGCACTGCAAGTGACATCCTACCTGGCGAGGGGTGACACAGGGGGCACCACTGCTCCCCCCTTATGGGGGGAGAAAGTTGGCACTCCCATGAATATATACCCAAAAGTTTAGTCCGTTAACCCCTAAACTGCTATGTGATGAGCTAACTCGTCAACGGACTTACTTTCAAATGCATTCCTCGGCCACTTGTGTCAAGGACAGTGGTTGGAATCACTCACCTAAGTTATATACGTCTACCTGAACATGTATTCCTAAAATGTATCGACTTACTTTACCCATATATCAATGATATATATCTCACTTAGGAGCATTTCTCACGTCCGCGAAAACTCAAAGTTTGCCATTCTCGTGTGATGTGAAATCGAAGAAATCGCTTTTAAAACGCGTAAAATCGTGCTACATGCTTTATTCGGGCCACCTGTGTGAAATGTTTTATTGTATATTGTCATATCAAACCGCAACGCATCTCACGTGGAGCATACACCGACTTTCTACACAGCGTTTCCCCAGAAAACACCAAATCTGGCCTTAAGTATGGAAAACATTGAAAATCTAATGTTTTTCCTTGTTTTTTGGTGTTTTTTTCACCTATATTGCTACGTATTTCGATATATAAGTGATATTTACCCCCCGAACTCGTTGTATATCTGAAACCATGCATAAACCTCGTAGTTTGACGGACGTGGGCAAATCCAACACTCGAAGCTGTGGTCGTGAGAGAGCATTTCCCGGAAACATGATCTCCAAAAACCCGATATTTTTGCTTGTATATTCTCGATATATCGATATATATTCCGAAATTACGTGTGTGTGATGGTCCAAAATGTTTGTGTATGGGTATCGAATGGTAAATGCTATTGTGCACACGTGACACGTCGAGATGCACGATGATGAAATTGAATTGGTAAAACAATCGTTTTTGGTAAAAAATTCCCTCCGCAGTTTAGGGGTTAAAGCAGTTCGCCACCATATCGGGAATAGTCGGCCTCTCTCCCGTCCCCTGGTGGATTTCATCACGGGACGCCTGCGGACGGAGAGAAAGGTTGCCCCCCCGCAACATCTTACGCCAAGGACGTTCTCCGCAACACGTTCCTCGCCGGAGGAGGAGAGTCAGTGCGCACAGGAGCTGCCTGGTCACTAAACGAAAGCTCTTGCGACAAGGGCGGTGACTCCGGCGTTTCAACATTCTCCCGCGACCACCTTTCACCCGCGTCAACCACCTCGTCACCGTCTTCAGATTCTTGAAGACCAAGAGAGCGAAAGATTGCGGGCTCGCTCCCGCGGAGGAGAGAACCGCGGAGACGAGGTTGTTGCATTTAGCGCGGGCGTCTCGTTGGGTACGGAATTCTCGTCAGGCTGACGAGCCCGTGCGCTGCGGGAGGCGCGGGTCGCCCTCCGCAAATCAAAAGCGGTAGAAGCAATTGCTGCGAAACTCATGTTTGCAAAAGAAAAATTGTGTTAGGAAACGGAGGAGAAAGACGCGGCAATCGTCAGGTAGGAAAAGTGAAGTATTTTCAGTAATTTCCGACTTAAGAGCAACACCATGCGACACTTGGACTCCGAAGCTGGAGGTGAACAGCCACTACAGTACGCGATCCTTCATTTCTTCGATCCGGGGAGTGAGATCAGACGCAGACGATCCGCCTCCTGAATGACGGTCATCACTGATGACGGAAGGAAAGTCGGCGATCAACACATCAACAATCATGTTCTCATCAACTAGTCTACAACTTGAAGTCTTGAACTTCTACCTCGTCATTTGGAAATGTGCAACAGGCTAGGCTGGAAACGTGCAACAAAGAGGAAAAAACGTCGATATCGCGTGATTGCGCTTCGATATCGACCCTGGACAAAAGCTCATCGTCAAGGCCGCTTCGAGCGTTTATACATACATATAACGCCCATTTCGAGTAACCAAGTATAGTATTATTTATACACATTTTTCACTGTCATGAAGGGTGAAACCACAGAAAAATCGACAATTTTTCTACATCGACGGCTCCCTTCAGAAGTTTTCAGATTTTTGGCAAACATCGACGTATGATGTTTCTCAATTCGACCGACGTCAACTGCCTACAGTGTTTACAGTCCATAGACAACTCGAATACCATGATGGTAGAACAGTAGCAAACACTTGTTGCAAATTAGAAATATCAAGTTGTTGGGGGTTGTGATCCCCCATGGTTTTCCCGTAGAATATTGTCAAGATTATTTATTTTTGAAGCAATCTGACCGTGGATTCTAACAAAGTGGGTCCTAAAGATGAACTTTAATACCTCATACACCGATATTCAAATTATACGCAACATATATCCAGGTTTCTTTCTTTTCCTGTTGCATTTTAGCATTTAACGAGGTACTTGGCGAATGGCGATTGCACATTCGACATTGCGAGCGTGCGTCCGTGCGAAGCTGCGGACGATCGCACGATCATATCCTACGCAAGAGGCAAGCAAGACCATCTGCACCTCCTCCGCCCGCCTCGGATCGTCTCGGAGTACAGTACACAGTCGACAGTGTCTCTCGGAGACTCGGACTCTCGGTCTATCGCCATGTCGACTGTCCAGTCGAGTGTCGACACTCGACAGAAAGAACATTACAATATCGATGATTGGTTGATTCTCGAATACTTGTAAGAGTTAAGACTCTAGACTGAACATTCACGACTGAACATCTAAAATGTTTTTTTTTTCTCCTTAGTATTAATTATTATTTATAGCTCTTGTTCTAGCAAATTCCGAAAGGAAAAGCCAGCAAGCGGGAAACCTGGAAAGCGCGAAGGCCTACAGAGATGCAGATTTGCTGGATATATGTCGTATGTCGTTTCACGTGATATGCGTCATCCTCTGCTAAATATGTATTTGACTTTGGGAGGACCCAACTCCCTTGGTAGCGGTAGACGAGCTAGGACGGCTGCTCCGAGATGCGGGAGGTGAGCTAGGATGGATGTGACCTTAAGCCAAGTTTATCAACGTACAGTTGCCGACCTCAACCCAAATTGGTAAAATGATACGATGATTTATTATTAAGCATATTATTTCCTCGAATAGCTTTCGAGTCTGATACAACGTGCGTGCTACGGCTAATACACTTCGCTTGTAGTCGCTGCTGCCCGCGCACTTGAATCGCCGTCATCTGCTTTGGCCTGCAATTATACCTTACGTGCGTACGACCAACAAGGATGGCGTATTCACCTACCTCGCTATCTGGGATTTCGTCGCCACCCCCTGCGATGTTTTCACAGGAGGAAAGGTTTTCACATCAGGAAAGCCCTGTCGTTCAGCCCAGCCCCAACGGGCAACGACAGATATCGGATAAGGACAAGCGAACTATTTTCGCCAAGGTTTCAGATCGCGTGGCTCGCAAGGTTTTGTCTAAGTCTCAGAATAAAAAAGAACCGCCACGGTTAAACTCGATTGGATTTCCGAGTGGAAGTTATCTTTATGGACCCTTCGTCATCTCGAAGGACGGTCAATATTTTCTCAACCCAGAATCCGCTTATATTCGTGGGTGGGACGTTATGACACTGGCTCTTCTACTCTATGTCGCGTTTATGACGCCTTATGAAGTTGCTTTCATGAGCCCCAGGGACACAGGCTCTGTCAAAGGGTCTTACAAATTTTTATTCGTAGTAAATAGGTTTGTCGATACCTGTTTTTTTATAGACGTGGCACATCAGTTTATGTTTCCATTCTACACCGCATCTAACGCTTATATTCTATCTCGTAAGAAGACGTTCATGTCGTACATTATGTTCTGGTTTTGGATTGACTTGTTGTCCATCTTCCCTGGCGAGCATCTTGGCCTGAACTCTTTACGGATGCTCCGTTTTGTTCGGGTACTCCGCCTGGCGAAGCTACTGCGCGTCTTACGGTCAGGCAGCATGCTTCAACGTTGGGAAAACCAGATCAATATCAACTACTTCCGGGTGACCCTGTGCAGCCTGCTCTTCAGCGCCTTTCTCCTAGTCCACATCATGGCCTGCGCCTTCGTCATCGTCGAGCACGTCGAGTGTGCCGGACATAACGGCGACGAAGGTTGCGTGAACTGGATTTCCTTCTATTTCATGCGACAGGGACGAGATGACGAATCTTCCACCGACTTCGAAATTTGGGTGATTGCTGTTTACTGGGCTGTCGCAACTATCAGCACTTTAGGGTACGGTGACGTTTTCCCTGTGACAGATCTCGAGCGCGTGTATGTAACCATCGCCACGCTAATTGGCGTTACAGTATATTCGTATGGAGTGGGCAGTATTTGCGCGAAAGTGGCAGCTCTGGACGGGCACGACACCGCCTTCTTCAGCCAAATGGACGCCTTGAATCTCTTCATCGCAGAGAAAGAGCTGAGTAATGAAATCGCGAAGCGACTTCGCGCCTTCTTCAGATATCAACAGCTGTACTCGAAAGAAAACTGGTTGGATATTGTAGAGCAAATGAGCCCAGCCCTTCAGGTAAAGGCCCCTCTCCGCCATAGCGTTCCTCAGCACGACGGCGTGCCTCTTTCAAGTTAATGCGAACATACTTTTACCACTGTTTGAAGCCTATGTTTTTGGGCAGTGCTAACGAGCCGACGGAAGCTGAAAGTCACGAGCATCTTCAAAATCTAGTATTAGCACTTGTCCGCTTGGTGTTTCCTATTTTTTTGTTGCATAGCGTTTGTTATTGAGTCCTCAATCGACTTGACTTCCTCGATCGTATGCGCCTTCGGATTGGGTGGCTCAGGTGGAGGTCTTTTATACCATCCATCGTACAACCCTGCATGGCCTCGCGCTCCTCGAGTCTTCTCCGAGGGCTTTCTACGCGCGAGTTGCGGCCGCGCTGAAGTTCACTCACCTCTCCCGCGGCGAGATCATTTACAACACACAAGACCCTGCCACACATCTCTTCATTATCGACTACGGTTTGGTCTTCGTCCAAATCGGCTTTGTTACGCGAATCATGGAGGCTGGGCGTTCTTTTGGCGACGACGCCATGTACAACTCCGTGCGCACACTGTCCTCTGCCGCGACTGTTGCCAACGTCACACTGTTGTCCCTCGAGGTATGTAGCTTGAGAAGTGGCAAGACTTCGTTGCGTCTTTCCCGCCTATCGTAAAAGGCGGCTGCTCCCGTCGCTCCCGCTGGTCAGAAGCCTTCGACAATTGCGCTCGCTGGGCCTCTACATGTCCCTCGAGCTCTGTGCTCGGCGCTGTGCTGCCTGCGGAGTCCCAAAGCCCATGCCTCCTTCAATTCTGGTACTGCCCTGAGAATGAGTTTCGATTGGCGGGTCTTATGGATGTTGTCGATCTTTACAGATTTCAACACTATTCGAGATCATGAAGGAATTCCCTGAGGTAGAACGTAAGGTGCGGTGCCAGCTGCCGTGAAAGCCTTAATTTGAACCTGCTGAGCACCCGGGTCGAGCTGCTTGCTTCGAGAGGCCTAGCCGCCGTAGTCTTCAACACCCTACCGGCAAGCTGGCCAGCCGTTTCCTGAGACACGGCGTCTTGCAAGGCTCCCACTTGAATAAGTGAGTCAGCCAAACCTGGTTTGTCCTAACTATTGGCATCCCTTGTCCATACCTCGTGCGTGTTGTTTTCCACTTGCTTTCCCAGGCATGTGAGCGTACTTCGCCAGCCAGCAACTCGGCACTGAACAGGTGTGTATGTGTGTGATGGAAGGTGCGGCTCCGCATCAAGCGACTGAGGCTGCGGCGATCCCTCGGCGAGTTCGTGCACATCATGAACCTGGTGAGTTCCGGGGACTGGACCTCGGTTCAAGCGGAGGCGAGCCTGAAGCCTGAGACGCTCCCTCTGTTCTATTTGTACCTCGAGGAAACGTACACTCGCAAGGACCCAACTTTCCGCGCTTTCCGCAGAATCGCAGCCAGACGCATCGCCCGCTGGTACTACCACATCCTCCAGGGCCTCGAGGTCACTTGCCCCAAGTTCCAACTCAAAAAGCTTTTGTGGACGCTCGGTCTCAAGGAGCATATCTACCTCCTCGTGGAAAATGAGAAAATCGAAATTAACACGTGTCGGCAACTTTCCATCGAGGGGCTGCGCATTATCGGCATCCCTCTCGGCCACTGTGTTCGAATAAAAGTGGCACTCTCACCGACCGATGCTTCAACCCCGTTGGTGCAGTTTGCCCCTCTCCTCGACAATCCCTTCCATTTCAACAAAGGGCGCAAAGCCACAGCCCACACAATCCCCGTAAACCGGGACTCTCCTAATTCCATTCGTTCCACTCCAACATCGTACCCTTCGAAGTTAACGTATTCCCAATGTGCAGGCAAGTCACTCTCCCTCCTCCCTCTTGGCCTACCATGGTAAGAGGCAGTTCAACCTGTGCATCACTGGAACGCCCATTTGACACCTTGTGAGTTTGGTTGTGCTTCTGAAGTATTGAACCATGTCCTTTACTTTACTTTCGACTTTGAAGTTTACTCTCGGAGGAAGATGTGTTTCGCTTATTGGTGTGAGTTGAGCATGTAAGTGTGCTATCATATGCACTCCTGGGTCACCTTCCAAGTGAAATGAGATCTTGAACTCACTTTATTGAATCTTATTTCATAAAACTGTGAAGGTTCAGTGATACAGTGCATCCTTGATATCCGATAGTTACAAACCTGCTTGATAACACCGCCTGTCCCCAAAATAACGTGGTCGCCGTTCATACGAGGATCTATGATTAGTTTTTCAAATAAACTTGGGAACACTTATTGAGGATTGGCTCACTGGATCCTTTTGTTTGGCAGACGTGATGGACCGCCTGTGAAGTACCTCATTAATGGATTACTGTCGTATGCTCCGGTTTACATGCTTTCACTGTCCTGCTAAGATTGGGAGGCTAGTGGAGGAGCCAAGTGGTCAAAGTGTAGGCGCCAGGCTACGAGCTTCTCAAAGTCGAAAATTCTTTGGGCTGCAAGTGTGACTCTTGTGCCCTTGGCTCACCGAGGTCCCGGATTTCCGACATTTGTCAACAACATCCACAAATGTTGCTGACTTGCAAGGAGGGATCCGTGTGACACCCCGACCAGCTTTTCACCCTTGTTCGCAGTTTTTGCCCCAGTGATATACGCATATAGCATGAATTGAACTTGTTTCTAGTTGGAATAGTGTGCCTCCACCAAATGTTCCAGTTGTTATTAAACAATAGTATTGCCATTTGTGCCTTACTAGTTGGGGAGGATTTTTTACGTCGCTCAATGACATTTGCCATAAGAGTAGTCCAAGATTTTTCATATCCAACATCCCTAGGCCTATGCAATCGATGTGCTTCGTGCTTAATTAGTAGGTTTAGTTAGCATTTGATTCTTATATTATGTGTACATGTGCATGGATTACACACAGGGATTTTAGGAAATTGCATGTATGATAACAATCTCTCTTGCAGGAACTTTCTAGCAGTACGGAACTACAGATTAAGAGGATACCTCGATGTTATGTGATAAGTATCAAAGTCAATCAAATAGAGTCCCGGGGACTATACAACTTGGCCCGTTAAAACTAGTACACTTTTTCGGTGTACGCGAGTCACTTTAGCATTGCATCAAGCTGCAGGGTGTGATTCTAATGCCACTTGGTGGAAGGGTGCAGGCAGGGCCCACACATAGTTATAATTGCCCCACCCCAATTCCGATCAAGCCCCCCCACACGCGTGCATCGCAGCATGAAAACGTGCAACTTTTACGTATTTCACGCACGAGTCGTGTTACGCGCACGAGGGTTACGACGCGTATTCTGCCCATAGGACTTTATCGAAAATTGGGTGGACAATTTGGCTGGAATAGAAAAGTGACGATCCTGGAATACAAATCCAAAATCGTAATTCTGGAATACAAATTGGAAATTTTATATGGTCCCTCGAAAAATTATAACAAAAATGTTGCCGAAGGGATATATGTACATCGGGAAATTTTGGGGGAAATTTTTAGTTTTTCATTCCACGACACAACGATCCTATGGCCAATTCTCGATTTCACGGTGTCACCTTCGCGACGGGGTGTTCTATGTTGAGACGTTGCGGGCCAGATTGAGATTCGGAATGTCGCCTCGCTTCCAATTTCAATCGCATTGCCCTATTCCGTGCGTATCGCGATACGTTTCCCAAAGCGGACCCCATACATAAGTTATCCGACTCGAGTCGAGAAAAACAGCCTTGTCACTCGACTGAACCAATGAAAAACTGTTGTATAATTTCAAACCAATAATCTGGCCGTGATGCAGGGAATTAAAAATATAAAGATGCCGTGAAGATCTTGGTAATGAAAATTGCATCCCATCCTAATGCTATCAGGTGGCAGACCCCACGCATGCCCCACATCCCCAGAATTCTTATACTTAATTTTATTCATCTGGACCGTTCACTAAAAGGTGTATAATATTTTTATCTAATCCTGTGTGTCACAGTGTGATAGTGACATAGTCGATGGCGTTTCGGGTTGCGTCTGTCGTCGCTATTTGGAATTTCGCTCATGGATTTTCGCTCAGACCTACGACGCACACCGCTGGACAGTAACTTACGGGCCCGTTCGCCCGTAAGTTACTGTGCAGCGGCGTGAGGTTCAGGTCTGAGCGATAAATCGCAAGCATTGAAACTTGGCATACTTATTATTAGTTGTGTCAGGAACAACATATCGTTTGCGCCCACGAGATCCGTGCTCAATCTAGGATCTGGGACGCCGCGCAAGGGAGGGGGCAATTGGGCACGCATCGAGCGAAGTGCTCAACATGCGCACCGCATGAAAGCTTCACGCATAGCGCAAGCATACCACGCATATCATATCTAAATAACGAACGTATTTTGAGCATCTGACAGCACGCTGTCAGCCCTAGTGGAAACGCGGATGTCAACCGCGTCCATGTTTCCGCTAGGGTTTCTTCGCTCATCCGCGCGCTCGCTTGCAAGCGTGCATGCGCAGCGGATGAGGGAAGTGTTCACCAAAATACTGTCGAACGTGTCTTATATTTTCATAGTCAGTCGTGCATACAGAACGGCGACCTGCAATTGTCGTCAAGGGCTGGCGCGTTCATGTGGGTATATCGAGCGGGAATTTGAGATTTTCGCGACTTCCAAAAGTAGCGAAAGGGGTTGGCATTCTCTGCTGGATTTGACACTGTGACACTCAAAACTGTCACATGTCACTTCCTATGGTAGGCTGGGTGACCGTCACCAGTAGACGGGAAACACCCGTTAGGTATTTATGTATGCCTCTCTCTTATCTATCACACTTTTACCGTTCTGATTCCGTAACCCTTGACTCAGGGGTTTATCTCACCAGTTAGATATATATTACCGCCGAACTATATATCTGTCAGGTTTGGCCCCACTTGCGCTTTATTTAGCCACTGCGGGATTGCCACCATGAGTGGCTAAGCTCGGACGCCTGGGATGGAGTGAGGCGCTCCGCGCGTGAGAGTGCCGGCAGTCACGGGTATGGCCTAAATTTTATGGGTTGATTTACGGCACGCCGCACCGGTTAGAGAACGATTTTCTTTCGGGACTTAACGTTGGACTGGTTTACGTTTTCTGGTTGGATCCCACACCGTTGCGTATCGGCCGCCGCTGCCACACGACTTCACGGAATTATTTGATCTCTCACGGCTGCCGTATCGGCGACCCACGCGTTTCTTGGCCGCCCGAAACTGCCGCACATCTCGCGTTCCATTGCCTCACTCCGCCCCTTCAGTCCTTCTCACTATGGTTGCTTCTACTCGAGCCACCGCTAGCATGGCGAATCGCCGACGCGCACTAGCCACGATTTTTGATTCAGCGGCTGCGAGACACGCCAACACTCCAGCCACACCGCCGGCAGCTCAGCCGGCTGCCAATTCAGCGGGTGCTGCGTTCCTAGCATCGGTGCGCACACTTCAACGGGAACACTTCGACATGAAGGTCTCCAAGTCCGTTCGTCAAAAGTTGTTCGAGGACAAGAACTGGCGGTTTTCAGCGGCTGAGGGCCACGCGTCCGCGCTCTTCGCCAGGATGGTCTCTGCGCTGCAGACAGCATTTGTCACGGAGGACATTGGTTTCGCACCCCTTTTCCTACTGGACGATGCTACCCTTCCCATCCGCGTGGAGGCCAACGCCTTATTGTTCTCCACGCTCGAGCTCATGGTTGACCCCGCGTCGCCAGCAGCGGACTGGATGGACTCCTCGCACTCCACATTCCCGAGCGACGGTAAGCGGGTGCTGCTTGAGTTTGCCCGCCGCATGATCCCGGCGGGTGACCCCTTTCAGGGACAGGCGGACATGTTGAGCATCCGCATCTCTGCGGGCGTGGACCCGCATGACAAGATCAGCGACTTCAACGCCGCTCTGAGGGCTGCGAGGACGCGGGCGACACTCCACGATGAGGACGTGAAGGCGCTGTTCATCAAGTCCCTCGACACCGTCTTCTACCAGCCGGTGGTGTCGCGGTTGCTTCTCCATGATCAACGAGCCGCTCACGACCTCCTCACGGTTCAACAATGGGTGCGTGAATGCTACTCCGAGCACGTGCGGGCGGGCACCGCCACGGCGTCCGCACACCGCTACTCTCACGGCACGCATTTCATGGAGAGGGACGCCGATGACTCCGGTGGACCCGGTGAGCTCGCGGACTTGAGGACGATGGTCCTCGACTTGAAGCGTCAATTGGCCGCGTTCCTCGACACCGCCGAGTCCGGACCGGCTCCGCGGGGATTTACTCCTCGCGCGGACAAGCCGGACCGCCGCATTAAGACGCGTTTCGCGGCCTCGCCCCTCCCCAAGGGGGGGAATTGGTCGCAGTCCATCTCCAAGAAGGTAGCATTCCATCGCGACACCGGTGCGACCGTGCCGTACTGCCAGAATCAGGTGTGCGCGAAGGGCAGGGCGCGGCATTGGCATCGGGACTGCCCGAACGGGGGCCGGACCGGGCTCTCGCTCGGCCTACGCTTTCGCTGAGGAGGCCGAGAACTCGGTGTTGGCCGCAAGATTTCAACATGCCATCGACCACGACGACGCCGAAGAGTTCGACGCTCTTTGCATGCTCGCGGGCGGGAAGCCGGACATCTTCGCCGACCTCTCCGCGTGCTCGTTCTGCAAGGAGGACGGTGAGGCGCTCGTGTCCGCCGTCGCCGAGTTCTCCGAGTTGGCGCGCACGGCTGGGGATTCGACATTCAACATCAACACCTTCACTGCCGACTTGCCGGTGGTGTCGGAGCCGCCCGCACACTCCCCGCCCGCGTCGGTTGAGTCCGAGGAGGAATGGACCGGTCCGCCGAACCCCTTCTGCCCTCCCGTCACCCGCACGTTCGCCGATTTCATTGGGAGCACGGGGATTGCATTGGTGCCCGACGAGCCGGCCCCGAGCATGAATTTGCTCTCCGCGGTTGAGAAGCCGGAACGCGTGTTGGACTACAAGCCCGCGACTTACACCACGAGCGACGATGACGACGAGGATGACTCGGTGGCACTGCCGCGGCCACGGTACGGCTGCGGGAACGGCATTCCGGGGTTCGCGAGGTCTCTCCTCACTTCCTCCTTGGTGTGCGCACTCTTTATAATTTGTGCCACCGCCGCACCGCACGCCGTTGCCGATGTCGGTGGTGCCGGTGCGCGCACATGCACGGATCCACCGGTCGGTGGTGCTACGTGGACTGCCTCGGCAGTCCCGGCTACGGGGGCTTCGCCGACTGAAGTGGTTCGTGACGTGCCGTGTGCTATTCCGCCTCGTCTCCACCGGCGGGAGCAGAGGCGGCAGGGCCTCTATATGGCTCCGGTGCCATGGCATCCCGGGCCGCCGCCGCCTGCCGTGTTATTTGAGGACGGTCCTCCGCTGTCGCCGGCATCGTCTTCAGATGACGAGGCCCCACCGTCGGGCAGCACTTGGCAGCACCCCGGTGCGGTGCAGCCTCCTGTGATCGAGGATTCCACAATTTCTTCTACGAATGATTCACCACCGGCCCCGGAGGCCGGCAACTACTTCACCCTCACGCTGCTCCGAGCCGGACCGCCAGCTCCGAGAACCTCTAGTGGCTGAGATTGATCACGCCGTGCCTGCCTAGAGATTAGCTATAGAGTAGCTTCCTAGATGTGCAGAAGAGCTCTCTGAATTTGAGCTGTGTTTAGGGTTTTGGCACCTAACAACAGTATCTGACAATCTTTGCTGTGAGCTGGGACCGCCCTGACCAAGAGTACAGGCCCCCAGTTGTGCTACAGTTTCCTCCTGAAGTTGAGTAGGGAGTTTGTTGCTTCGTTTCACTACTAGCTCCGGTCACCACCCTAGGTGGTGTGCTGGATTTGACACTGTGACACTCAAAACTGTCACATGTCACTTCCTATGGTAGGCTGGGTGACCGTCACCAGTAGACGGGAAACACCCGTTAGGTATTTATGTATGCCTCTCTCTTATCTATCACACTTTTACCGTTCTGATTCCGTAACCCTTGACTCAGGGGTTTATCTCACCAGTTAGATATATATTACCGCCGAACTATATATGTGCCATTCTCCGCGCTGTGGATACCCACTGACTCGGTAGAAATATTTGAATCTCTGGTCCTTATGATTTGGAACCGGACCAAATTACCTTACCTTACTTACTACCCCTGACCTTTATCGTCTTGGCATCAAGTGAATTACCTACCTCTGACCTTTATAATCTTCACCCAAACCAAATTTTCATCTCCGTTCGCTGTACGTGTTATGAATTTAGATATGGGTCATCTGAATGACCATCTCCGTTCGCCTTTTTCTTTATTTGCTATGTATGAGGAAAGCGAACGGAGATGGTCATTCAGCAGCAGCAGCAGCAGCAGCAGCAGCAGCAGCAAAGCTCGAATCCCAACGGGCGATACAGTCGAATGTTCCATCTCACGATCGCCAGACGCTAACGATGACAGTGCCACAACAGTCGCGTGTATGTATCACGACGCCACCCACGCGTTATGGCATGGCATGCTGGGAAGCAAAAAGCAAAGCACTGTCGCGCACATGATCCTGCGGTCATATGATGTAATGGCGATATCCATGTTAACATCGCATGGTAATTAATCGTGCTGTCCAAAAAGATCGACGCCTAGTGGAGATCGCATATTTGTGATCGACAGCGCCTAGACCTCTGACCTTTATAATCTTCACCCAAACCAAAATTTCATCTCCGTTCGCTGTACGTGTTATGAATTTAGATATGGGTCATCTGAATGACCATCTCCGTTCGCCTTTTTCTTTATTTGCTATGTATGAGGAAAGCGAACGGAGATGGTCATTCAGCAGCAGCAGCAGCAGCAAAGCTCGAATCCCAACGGGCGATACAGTCGAATGTTCCATCTCACGATCGTCAGACGCTAACGATGATAGTGCCACAACAGTCGCGTGTATGTACCACGACGCCACCCACGCGTTATGGCATGGCATGCTGGGAAGCAAAAAGCGAAGCACTGTCGCGCACATGATCCTGCGGTCAGATGATGTAATGGCGATATCCATGTTAACATCGCATGGTAAGTAATCGTGCTGTCCAAAAAGATCGACGCCTAGTGGAGATCGCATATTTGTGATTGACAACGCCTAGACCTCTGACCTTTATCGTCTTGGCATCAAGTAAATTACCTTACCTACATCTGACCTTTATCGTCTTGGCATCAAGCGCGCTCCACCAAATTCAGATTAGCTAACTCGTTACCCCGGTAAAGGTAATGCTGGATTTAGTGCACCGTAGGTCATACCGTGCATGACTCCGTTCGTGATACGGCGGGATAAACAGGCGCCGTGAATATATTATCAGTATACAAATAAACACTGCAAAGTTGGACAGCAATGCAAGTGTACGTATGAGCGGGTTTGTGAGTGCAGTCTCTGTAAGAAGATCTGCTGAAGCACAACGCTTCCTCACTTTTGTACCATACGTCTCCCATCATCTTAGATGGTACCGCCATTGGGTTGTGAACCCGAGACGTAGGTTGAACGACCAGCATGGTAATAACGACTAGTTCGTTCATGCTGCGCATGCGAGTTCCGCGCATGCTGAAAGCCAAGATGGTTCTTGTTTGTATTCAAGATGTATCTTTGCTTTGCCATCTTCGAGTTCGACATACGAACTCTCGATGACAGGGATGCCTGATGATATGACATTATCATCTGGCGACATGTACAGTCATCGTCGACCGTACTGACGACTGTCATATAATATATGACGCGACTCGACATGTACAGTCATGATCGACCATACTGTCGACTGTCATAATAATATATGACACGACCGACTGTCATAATAATATATGACATGACATGGTATGACATGTCTGACAGGTATGACACGTATGACATGTATGACACATATGTCATCGGTCATGACCCTGACAGATCTCCCCTCTTAAAAGAGTTGTGACCTCACAACGGGCATACCTTTGTATATGTCTATGATGTCTTTGTTGTTGTTGCTTCTTGCTGGTACCAGTCTTCTTACACCGATTTGAGGCGTCCCTCATGGTGTTTTTAGGTTATTGGGGGGAACTGAGTCCACTTTAGTCCCTCACCTTACAGTTCTTAGGATGTAGCCCACCTTTCTGGAAATCGTATCGTATTTCAGAGTGACGTTTCAAGGTTCAATGAATTGCGTTTCGTGATGCAGATTGACGCTGGACTACTGATTGGTCCATACGTATCGTGCGTCAGAGTGACGATTCAAAGCATCCGAAGTCTACGTTACGGATTATTTGCGCTAGCCGTCGTCGTTTTAGCGAACGATGATCCCACGATTTAACGATTTATAATCGCACGATTCTCGGCCTGATATAGTGCACCCAACCCTTCCTCCCCTCCTTAAGCTACTTTGGAGGATCATAGGTGGCGATGGGGAGCCCGATTTTGGGGCTTGTTTTTAATGCAAACGGAGTGGCCCTGCTTAACGGAATTGGACTTATAATCCTCAACCGGTCTGCTCAACTCCTCAATGTTTTTGTCCAGTACGCACGCTTTGACGAACATCTATCGCGATGAGTGAGAATGGATTCGCCACGTACTAATGTGAAATTTATTTAGTTATGTTTGTCAAGCACAACTTAGGATCACAACTCCGTCTACCTCAGTCGATGTCTCCGGTAGCTTCGGATGACTGGCCACAGAATCCGATGACAAACCACGGTCTTGGCAAAGGTAGCATTAGCAGATTTTCACAGATATTGGTACCCGCATATGCGTATCTGTGTAAGGGTATGATTTATACAAGGCTCACTACACCTTAGCAAGGAAGGATCAATTCCTGCTCCTGTCATATCAATTTGATGCAGGGTAAAAAAAAAGTTAGGGATATAACCCTGCAGTTCTCGGGTTGCAGCCCATTGCACCGAAGGCGCATCGCAGTTCTTGGGATGCAGCCCTGAACTATATATATATATATGACCGATGGACGAAAACCTCTTGGGTATAGGTTTCCACGGCCTGATTATTATTTGGTCGGCAATTATTGGCAAAAGTCATTGGCTATCAGCTTTTGACTCAGAAGCCACAATGTTATAGAAGCTGCGACCTATTGTGATCATATGCGGCAGTTATGCCTGCAGCATACGTAGACAATATGATTATGTGGAACTTATAATCCCACTTAAGTTGCATCATGATAAATTTATCCAGGTGTTAACAAGTGTTCAGGATTTGATAAGGGGTTGACGCCCCACAAGCTAAAGGTCGCTGTCTCATAAGGCTCGCCTCAAGTGTGCGGCTTTGAGGATTAGCGTCCTGGCGAGGCACAGTCATGATGCTTCCTAGTCCATAATGGAGCTGGAAATGAGAATGCTCAAGATATCCGAAGACAGGAAGGCTTTTGGTTGGCCAGAGTTACTGTCAAGATGCTTAACCTTGATGGAATGGCATTCGGATGCAAACTGTGCAACCATGCATGTGACTTATACATTGGTGTATGATATTGATGAATCATCTCTTGTCATGAACCTTGAAGGAATGACGGGCAAATAGCTAGAGTGGCGGATTTACTCACTCGGCTTTGCTGTTATGGAATTCGATGCCTGATGGCACAACTGGCAATCCTTTGCTCAGATGCTTTCCTAAAGACATTGGCAACAACTTGTGTGCCAGCTTCTCTAGATTTGGGGAGAAACCATGGATCAACAATTCATGAATCAAAACACATGTATCAAGGTTGATTCAACGAATCCTTCAACTCTTGAATTTCGACAATCAGCATCTCAGGCTGTTGACGTCAAAGTGATGGTCTTAAGCTTACAATATAGCTTATTCATCTTTGAAAAACCATCGTTCTCCTATGTCAGTGCCCTTCATATAATATGATAGAGCCAGAGAAATATGCATCTAGGATTTCCTCATAATGAACTTCATGTGTTAGTAAGTCAAATAAGACTTCATTTGATGTTTCAATCGGCATGATGTACCGTGTCATCAACTTTATGGCTGCTATACACAGATGCTGGAACTTTTGATAAGATCTTTAATCTTCCAAGCAAAATCACAATGATGTAAATCAATTTGTGGCAGCTGTATGAAAAATGAATGAATCTATACTCTTCCTCCCCCTCGTAAAAAGAGATGTATCAAACCAATCAGATGGTGATGGAGGATGTTATTCAATCATTATGTTATGTGAAAAATGGTTTGATAGAGAATCAGACTGAGATTACTCATCGAATGCTTTAGAGGTAACAATGTCAATTTGAACATTGATTCTCTCTACGTCATATTGGCAATATGCCTGACGATTTTGAATGTGGCAAATGCCAGATGATGTCAAATGCAGTCGTTGGGTTGCAGCCCACATATATTGCCAGTTCAGGGTCACTATAGTGTACCCAACTTAGACAATGATTCTGGATAATGATTGTCATGATGAACAAAGAAATCAGTGATGGTACCGAAGTTAACTTTGGTATCGAAGCTAATGGAGAGTCAATCATAAGGCTGCGGGGTAATTTTTTTGGTAAATTACCGGTGCGGTAATTACCGGTAAATTACCTGGTATTACCGACCCCCATTTCTGAATTACCCTCCATACTTAAGATTTTACCGGTAAATTATCAATTACCGCATTGGTAATTTACCAATTACCAGGGATTACCTGGTAAATTACCAGTTCCCATTGTGTCAATTATCCCACTTTCAAGCTATCGAACGTAGGCATGCGGTCAGTTTTAAGTGCAATCTGAATTTTCGAAGAAACCGCGGCTATTTTAACAGCTGCATGTATATATATATATATATATGATAATAGCTACATAAATAATAACATCTGCATATGTGATCGTGTTGCATATATGAGCATATAGCGTGCCAGAATATGCTCACGCCGGCAACAGAGGTCCCTGGTGGAGCCTTTACACATGTTGAGGCGCCCTATATACCTCTGTCCTATGAAATATCGTGTCAATATCGGAATGGTCATAGTCAAAATTGGTTTCCGATCATGCTACCTCGCAGGGACCCGATCCATAAACCGCACCATGAAGAACTCGGATTTGGGATATTGTCTGTACTTCTGGAAAAAAAAAAAGCAATAGTATGGTGTGTGCACCTTCATCATCGCAATAGCAATATTATGTGCCGACACAGTTCTAATGGCCGATACAAACCCACACGAACTTTAAAAAATGAATTCGGAGCCCTGATGCGAAAGTTGGGTCATTTTGTGCAGGCGGTAAAATGTTGGTAATACCACTGAAAGTATTACCGGTAAATTACCCGGTATTACCACACCCCATTTTCAAATTACCGGTAATTTCGCAGCCTTAGTCAATCAAGAAGTGTCCGTAATGACAACAACTTACTACGAGTTGTATTTTCGTAGTTGATGGATGGCTGACATGTCATTTTATTATGAATAGAACATGGCATTGCCTAGTGATATGTGTATATTCTTCAGCACATGATCACTTATCTCAATGGTGCCCATTTTATTTTTGGGCAAACACTATTCAGAGACTTGTCATGATAAAGAAGTATGAATGATGAATGTGTCATTTCAATTCGATAGAATTGTGACTTGTTTTATGACTATAAAATTTCTGTCACTTTCCAGAATGAGGATGAACTGCGCTTGGAAACCGTATACAGATTGCGGGTTTTCCAAGACCTAATGGATGAGGCAACAAATTTCTAAACATTCCAGAATGAACTTTCGAAGAGTCTTCATTTCTTAATGAAGTATGCTTGTCTTATGTGCCAAAATGATATGAAATTACAAATATGGTGTCAATCTATATGTGGATGGTTTATACCATTGTATGCTATTCCAGAAATAAGTAGTGATGTCAGAATAAAAACTTTGGACAATTGCAACTTAGTACAAACTTGAGTGCATTCAAGCCCACTTATATGGTCAGAATCTGAATCTAATGTACTTTTCTAGCTAAAGCTACCATTGACTATCCAACATCCACTGAGGACATTGTTTCCTACGTCTTTTGGCATCACGCTCAGCTTTTTTCTTATTTTGCAAACGCCTCTTTGCTAGTGCTACATCCGGAACGTTGTACCAGCCACGAAACTTGCTGGAATCTACTAGCTCATCTTCTGAGCTTTCTTCATCCAAAAGCAAAACTGGCTTCAACATGTCTTGTTCTTCCATAGAGGACGAATCACACAGGGAGGCAGCAGACCTGCAGCATGCGAAGAAAAAAAAACAGCAAGAAAGTCACTATGCAAAATTACCACTGAAGGAGATGACTCCCATCATAGGGTGGTCTATTGGTTGTTTTCATATGATACATGGAAAATATGAATAATTCTTAGAGAATTTTGGGATAAACATCCTGGATTGGTTGTGCTTGATTGCTCTATGTATAAGAATGACCGAAGAATTTGCTTGCCATCTTTCAGCTATATAACGTGGAGGTTGCTTAACAACGGTTGGGTCATAAGCTAAATAGCTATGCCAGCTATGTCGGAGGCTGAATAGCCATGATTGCACAGACTCTGTCTTTCATGATGAATAGACCTCTGATAAATGGTGTCTGAAAAATCAATACTTTTGACAACAACTCAACCTTTTGGTATGATGAAGAGCTGATGATCTTTGTTGCACTATAATTGTTTAATGTGCAATAATGAAATGCCTAGTGATATATAATCTCACAGAATAGGCATTGCTCAATGGCGATATGATCAGATATGTAATGATCAATGAAGACAAGATGGTTGGTATGGCTCATTCAGTAGGCATAATTACCTCAAAGAGATGCCAATACACGGATACATATCAAGACATAAGGGCAATAGGCTTATTGTATAGCCTTCAAGGCAGCTAGCATTTATGCTGCATTGGTCAGCTCAGTGGCTTTGACCTTTTTAGGTGTTGTACTCAGGCTGTAGCCTGCATATTGCATTGAGTACTCTTGACACCTTTAATGATACAATCAGATGATATGTATGAAATATCAAGAATGGTTGCCATTTTTCAATGATCATCGGTGGCAAAGGTTATAGTGCTTGCACCGTGTCAATATACAATTCTAGTCTGGATACACGCTAGACCAAAGGCATACAATGTCTAGGTTTTTAAAATCAAGCTCATATGTATGTCATGGCTGATGACCTTAGAAATGTTTGATACTTATATGTGTCAACTTCATGGAGTTCTGCATGGTTTGACTGTATATAGTCAGGCTTACCAAAGCAAAAACGATGATGCAACTTAATTGTTTTATTTTATTATCTGTCTTTATTATTTATTTGGGTTTTAGTTGTATTTTTAGCTTACCATCTTCCCCCCTCAAGGAAGTGTATTGCTAGGCGGTTGTCAAGCGCCGTTTAAATACAACAGAGGTCCGACCTCTATGTGATGACGTGATAGCTTACTATGAAGCTGGATAGCAGTTCTCGGGTTGCAGCCCATTGCACCAAAGGTGCATCGCAGTCTTTGGGATGCAGCCCGAATTCACGTCATCAGCGTGGGTCATATAGTGCCCATGCATGTGCTGTATAAAATACAACACTACCCTCCAGCAGCGAAGTGGTTTGCTATTACCATCATTGTATGCTGTGGGATGTCAATATATAATCAGAGAGCATGGTAATATGTGTACCATGTTTGTCAATATCGGAGAGACTGTGCCTTCTTTAAAATCCTCATGACTATATATATGTCGCGAACTTATGCACGAAGCGTCCACACAAAGCACAACTCTCTAGCCCTACTACTAGACAGTCTTACTTATTGTCAGCGCTTCCACAACACTAGCTCGGCTTTGCATATGTTTCCTTATATGACTGCACAGTTAGCTTGCTACTGTAACTATACAAAATCTCAAAATTTTTGATATCTCTTTATCTCTTCTCACAACTTATGCAAGCTCTTTTTCTCAACATGAAAAAGACTGTTAATTACAGTTCTGACGCTATCGCACAAGGACAAGTCCACAAATGTATGTCTTTACAAGCAGAAGAATACTGTATCTTATAAATTATCTCATAACACTGCTGTTTTCGCGGTCTTTAGCGAGTCCTGGCTATTTTCGGAATCACTGTTACGAAGGCAAAACAAAAATGAGCGTCTGCCTCACCCTGCTACGCCGCCCTACATATTCTCGCTATCTCCAAACAAGTGTAACACCCATCCGTATTTCCGTATTTCGTCACTGTCATAACTCCTCGCGCGTATCGTATTGCGCGTGTCATACGTCACAGAGACTGCTACAGCAAGTGTCACCACCCGGCTGAGGTACACGATAAGCCGTGGTTTGTGACAGCTGTCGCGAACTTATGCACGAAGCGTCCACACAAAGCACAACTCTCTAGCCCTACTACTAGACAGTCTTACTTATTGTCAGCGCTTCCACAACACTAGCTCGGCTTTGCATATGTTTCCTTATATGACTGCACAGTTAGCTTGCTACTGTAACTATACAAAATCTCAAAATTTTTGATATCTCTTTATCTCTTCTCACAACTTATGCAAGCTCTTTTTCTCAACATCCCCCATCTGTAGCTGCCACTGGTAGCACAGACATTAGACAAGAGCTTGCTCAGCATCTTCTGTCGTAACGCCATCCATTGCGAACTTGCCCATGCTGAAGGTAAACATACCCACTCCAGAAGCTTCTCCTCCTCGCAACATCCTGGCCCTTGTCAAAGGATTGCGAAACACCATGACCCACATGCATCTTCTGCCAATAGGTCCATGCTCCAAGTGCCCAATCACATGTAAGCGTCCAGCGTGACACAGCTTACGAAAGTATTGTGCCCTGCTTTCTGTCATATCTGTCATGTAATGCGATGGCACATGAACACAAGCCACCACTCGGCTGGCCAGTACTGCCAATGGCAACGCAATATCCAGCACTGCGAACCAGGGTGAGGTCACCACCGCGTCACACACCCCATACTTCTCCTTCCAGGCTCGATAATTGCCCGGTTGTAAAGCATTGAGGGCTTCGTGCCACTTCAACTGCGGGTTCCAATCATTGTTCATAACCTTCAGGTGAGGCCATTCCAGCGACATAACCTTGCCAATGACACCTGTGCCAGCCCAAGGATCCCATACCTGTGTGATCTTCTCCCAAGTCACCTCGTGCGCCAAACGTCTGACCTCCTGAGGAACTGTCATCACCAACTCTAAGCCCCAATCCAGTTGACTGGCAACCTTCACCTGAGCTCTGCTCAAGTGCGTCACATCTCCTCTCTTCTGTACTTCCTCGGGGCTCATGGCCTGCACTGTGGACGTCTTGCGGAGACTTCTCGCGCGAGTGTGCTGCTCTGCACACTTCCTGCTCAAGATGGTACGATGGCCCTCATGCCAGAATCCTGGCATCACTTCTGTGATCACTCTGCTGAGCTCCTCTTGGTTTCCCCAGGCCACTCTGTCAGGAAGATCCCCCATGCTCCCTTCTTTTCTGAGCATCTGCCGCGATGTCAGCGCCTGCCATGGGTCTTCACGTCCCGGCCTCACTGCACGATGTGGACCCACGTCTGCAGGCAACAATACCACATCTGATCCCAGCTTCTCTCTCAGCTGCAGCTCCATGGCCGCCATCTTGTCGACGATTGACGCGCTCACCTCGGCGGCAGCTGCCACCACGGTCCCACCTAAGCACTTGGGACATTGCCAATCCCCTTCAGGTACTCCATCCAGCGCTGGATTCAGACACCACGTGTGATAACCACGGTTACAGGTGTCACACAGCAACATGGCTGCCTCCCCATCTGTCCTCATGCACGCCTCACACGCGAGATGCTTGCTGGGGATGGCTACACTGCAGTCGTACTGATCTTTCACTTGTAGGTGACATGGTGCAATATTTTGCACTGTGCTCTTCTCCCGCAGCTTCGTGCTGTCCTCCAACACTACCACCCCATCTCTTTGCACCTTGACTATCTTTAGGATGGCTGGCTTGGTGGCCACCTCCATGCCAGAGCGCGGTTGTTGTCGTATATATACGAAATCGCCTGCCTTGAACTGGTGCGGCTTCGGCTCGTAACTGCCACTCCTCCTGTGCTCGTACCGTAAAGTGTCGCGGTGCTGAGCGATCTCCAGGTTGCACCCTGCATGTACCATGAGCCTCTTCACGATGGCGGCTCGCTGTAACAGATCATCAGCCAGTGTCTTCTCCTCCTGCTTCCCAAAGTCCAACTCGGGTCGAGCACGAAGATCCGGTGGCACCGTGGCTTCCTGAGCGAACAGCAAGGTGAATGGCGCCACTCCAGTAGACTGCTGCCTAGCCGCGTTGTAGCTGAGTACGAGTGACCAGAGCATCTCATCCCACTCGAAGTCCAGGCCCTTGTCGAGGGCCATCTTCTTGAAGCAAAACTTGAAGGTGCGTACCACCCGTTCAGTCAAGCCATTGCTCTCTGGGGAACTCGGTGAAGTCACTCTTCGGTCAATGAGACACTGCTTGCATAGAGCAGAGAACTCACCTTCAAACTCTGTGCCCCCATCCACCAAACATTCTGCAGGCGCCCCAAACATGGATAGAACATGATAGCGAAATGCGCTGGCGATGGTGGCGGCCTCCTTATCGGGGATTGGAACACACACGACGAATCGCGTATAGTGCTCAATCATGACCAAGACGCGTTGGTTCCCAGCCTTCGTGATGCGTTTCGTAGGCCAAGCTAAATCCAGGGACCAGCGGTACATGAAGGACTTGATTTCCAGCGGCGTGAGATTCGCCTCCTCCCGTGCATAGTGCGTCTTCACCCTCTGGCAAGTCTGGCATTGAGTGACCACTGCTTGCACATCCTGTTTCATGCCTGCCCAGTAATGGCGTTGCCACAACAGGTTCAGTGTCCGCCTGATGCCCCAATGGCCGGTCCTCTCATGGTGCTCACGCACCAACTGAATCCTATCACAGGGCTTGGGCACCAGCAGCTCCTTACCACTGACGGTGACCATGTATAACTCGCCCATGAGCTCGTCCCAACGGTGACGTGCTGCTCTCTTCCTTACCCTGTGGTACTCCTCCTTGGGCACCTCCACTCTTCCTCCGGTCTTGACCCACGCGAGGCATAGTTCGTCCTCGTGTATATCGGGGTATCTTTCTCGGAGTGACTCCTGGTTGGTTACGCTGGCTAGCATGGCAACCATTCTCGTAGTGTCAGGCAGCTTAGGCAGCCTCATCTCTTTCTCCTTTGCCACTGGTGCCCATTCTGGGGCTGAGCTCGTCTCTGCTGGCTTGCCTCCAGGTCTTGAAAAGGCCTGCCGGTGACGTGCCTCATAGCCCGCGAGCTTCATGGAGGCCATCTTCCACTGTCTGCGACGTGGAACAGCGTCGGCGGTGCCTAGCCCCTGTGTACCTTTCTGCCCCTGGCTGCACATGCGTTGCAGTCGTTCTTCCCAGTCCTGATGGCTGAGGCGTCGCGCGACTTGCTGGGTGTAGCCGCTGGAACTGGTGACCCACTCTGCTAGTTGTGCTCGCACCGGCTCAGCCGTGTCCTCGGAGGTGGCAGCCACCTTGGTGGATTTCGCGATAGGGATGGCAACTAGCGTGCCATGCTCCTCCTCCTCACTCTCCTCACTCTTCGGCAGTTTGGTCGTGCTGACCTCGGCAATCGCATACAATAGCTCCATTGCTCTTCGGTCCATAGCAAGGCCAAGCACTCCTGCCAATTCTTCGTCCTTCATGCCATGCGCCGCGCGCAGCTCACCCGCGCTGTACCCCATGGCAACTGCCTTCTCGTCCAGGTTAACCTCTCTGGTCTCCCCCACTTCATCATCATCTCCTTTCCTCACCACTGTGCCTGCGCGAGGCGCGCGAAAAGCACGAGAGTTTTGCGTCGCCAAGATGGTTGGCAATACTCTCATAGGCTCCCCCACAACGTTGGCGGTGTAGTGAGGCTTCCTGTCTCCTGTGACAACCCTGCGCGGCTTCCAGCCTCGCTGCAAAATATCGCGCACGTATCTGTCTGGTGGTCTGTCCACCCGCTCCATTACCAGATTGAACTGCTGATTTTGAAACAGATTGCTCCAATATGCTCGTAGGCGATGCGCGTATGATCCCGCGCGCGCCGCGTCAAAGGACACCGGCTGGCCCACCACTCTGTTGATGATGGGAAACACCTCCTTCCTGATCTTCGAGTTCTCCCTGTGTGACAACGGAGAAACGTTTTCTAGCACATATGCTGGCGGTCTCTGAGGCTGCAGCTGTTGCAGCGTGGAGAGGACTCGCACTGCCTGGTAGAACAGTCTGCTGTGCCTGCCCTCCAGACCAGCCAGCTTGCCAGCTGGTGACAGGTCCTGGCATGGATATCCACACACCATGACCCACTGTTCTCCACTCAATGCCCCTGCATGTACAAGGTCAATGAGGCTGGTGTCTTCGATGTTGCTGGGCAGTTGCTCCAAGTGGGCTGCCTCGGCACGAAACAAGTCAGGATGACGGCGGCTGAGCGCCATGCACCTGGCCCTAGCTACCGTCTGGCTGGACTTCGAGATGTCCTGGTAGAGGTACTTGTTGACCTTAACTCCGCAGCGCAAGAGCATCTCTAGTCCAGCACACAGGCCCCCACGCGGCTCGTAGCAGACCACGCCCTCTTCCCTGGCTTCCCGGAAGAAGCTCTTGTCAATCACTCTCGTGTCTATCTTCTTCGGCACTTTGAGCTTGCCACCCTCCATGGTCTCGTCGCCGTATATCGCCGGTGAGCCTCCGGAATGCATACCCCTGATTGGCCGGACCTGGCTGAGGGCATCCCAGGCGACTCGAGTCAACCTGCCCGAGCACCTGGCCACTTCCGGGTGGTCAGTGTCAAACATGACCCCCTTGTTACACTCCAGCTCTTCTTGGTAGTGCAAATCAAACAGTCGATGGACTGCGCTGGTCCCCAGCTGCTCCCTGACCATGTTCTCGCAGTAGTTGGCCACCTGGGCTTCTGGGCTTACTTCGGGACCAAGTGGTGGCTCCCTGGTCACTTCCAAGCAAATGATGTCTGTGAAGCAGCGCGTTGGCCTCTCGGCACGCCCCGCTTCCCTGGCTCGGTCCCCTTCACGATCCAAACGGGCACCAGTCTCGTCTGCGGTGCTGGGCAGTGGGTACCTGGATGGCACATCCGCGTTCTCATTCTTCGGACCTGGTCGGTACTGGACCGTGAACTCAAACTCCTGGAGGCTGATGGCCCAGCGTAGGTGTTGACCCTGTAGGTCCCCCTTCTCCATGAGTGTTGTGAGCGGCGAATGGTCGGTAATCAGCGTGAAGTGGATCCCGTGCAGATACTGTCGTAATGTGCGGATGGCCCACACCACTGCCAGCATCTCACCCTGGAAGCTCGCGTACTGTCTCTCGGTCTTCGACAGCGAGCGGCTGATGACCACACAGATGTGCTCTACGCCATTCTCGTCCTTCTGACCCAGCACTGCGCCAATGCCATGGTTGCTCCAGTCCGTGTAGAGGAAGATCGGGGCTTGCTGTAATCAATGGGCTTCAAACATCTCCCCGAACATAGGGCGTCCTTCAATGCCTGTAATGCCTGGTCCTGATCCTTCCCCCAAGCTTCCTTGACATCCAACACTTCCTTTCTGAGCAAGTCGTTCAATGGTCGTGCCATCTCTGAGTAGTTGGGTCCCATGGGTTCCCCCACCAGACCTTTGTAATAGTTCATGAGTCCAAGGATGGAGCGTACTCCAGTTTTATCCTCGGGCTTGGGCAGCTCTTGGATGGCCTTGCACTTGATGTCCTGCGCGCCAATGGTGTTATAGCCGATGCGGTAGCCCAAGAAGTCCACCGTGGCTGACCCGAAGGTCGACTTGCCCGAATGCAGACGTATCCCTGCATCCCCCAAAGTGCGAAGCACGGCTTCCACATCCTTGATGTGCTGCTCAGCGGTGTCTGAGTATATGCACACGTCATCGACGTACGCCACCGTGCAGTGTTGCAGGTGACGTAACTCGTAGTCCATGATCCTGATGAAGGCTGCGGTCGCTCCAGCTGCTCCAAACGGCATGGATGTGTAGCGATAAAGCTGGTTGCCCCACCAGAACGCTGTCTTGTCCCTGTCCTCCTCAGTGGTCATGGGAATCTGGTGGAACGCCTTGGTCGCGTCCAGGGTAGTCTTGAACTTGGCCTTGGCCACGCGCTGGTAGAGCTCTTCTGGACGATGTGGTAACGTGTTATCCTTCAGCGACAACCGGTTCGTAGACCGGAGGTCGACGCAGAATCTCGTCGAGGTCCACTGTCCAGTGTCGTGATCCTTCTTCCCCGCGACCACCACGTTGCTGGCGTGTCTGCAGTGCTGCGAAGCCGGCTCGATGAAGCCATATTCCAGCAGTTCCTTGCAGTGCAGGTCGATGATCTCCTGCTCTCCCGGGCTGTATTTCCTCGGTCGTTGGTAAGCTACCTTAGTCTCGTCCTTGAAAGGGATGGCGAAGGTCGCATGTGCCGCGCCCCCATGGTAGCCTTTGATGTCCTGCGGCTTGTTGGCGAAGCAGTAGCTGCACCTCCTTACCACGTTGCGCATCTCCTCCCAATTCTCCTCGGTGAACTCGGGATGTCCTCCAAAGGTGGCATTGAGCTCGGTGTCCAGCCACGCGGCCTCGTCCTTGGTGACCCTGGTCGTGCCCCCTGGCTGTAACGTGTCCAGCACCGTGTGCGGAAGCACCTCGTCTCGCTCTGCCACCATAGCCTCCCATCCGGTGTCCCATTGGCGCGAAGACCTCTGGTCTTCCCAGGCGGTCCTGACAGATCTGGTCGGCGAGCCCGAGCATGATCCCATCGTAGGCACGCCCTGAAACTCCCCAGGGGCCACTGCGGCCACCCAAGTAGCCATTGCTAGCAGCAGGAAAAGTTTTAAAATTCTGCTGGTACCCACTGGTTTAACTGGAGGGTGAAGGGTCAGTATGCAAGTCAACATCCTCCACCCCCCTTGCATACGGCCCAGGCCTCCTCCCGCAGACACGTAGACCACCAGCGCCAAGACTGATGCCACATAGATACAGTGCGCCACCTGGTAGCAAGCGGCTGTGAACTGCAGGCGCTGCAGTCGGGCAGCAAAGCGCGGCTTCTGCATGCGCCTAGGAACAGCGGCCAGCGTAGCTGGCCCTGCGGCCAAGATCCGCTGGGCGACCGCCAGCGCACGACCTACCTGAGTCTCCAGCGTGGCGAACGCGCCACCATCGTAAATCAAGCAGGAGCATGGCAACCCATGGTGGATAACGTGGGCGCCAATTGTCAAGACGCACCCCAGAGTGCCGACCATGTGCGTGAAGTGCATGGCGAGCATGACGAGACAGAACCGTAGCAATGGCACGTACCACAGCCCACGCCGGGCATGGTGGAGCCCAGCTACCTCAAGGGCCCCCTTGGTCAACAGCAGTAGGTGCCTAGCCAGCTCCAACAGCACTCGCAGAGGCGCCTGTTGATGTGCCCATGGTTCGAGTGGTGCTGTGTGCATGGCCCACAATGCGCGTGCCATGGCTCTGCGGGGCACCCCAGTGTGGAATGCCCAGCAGGCGACGACCCCACCAAGAAATCTGGATACCTCCATAGCCATCCATACTGCCATTACTGCAAAATTAGGCAGCTGCGGCCAATGCAAACGCACGAACACCCCCACGAGCAGGAAGCACACCTGAGTGCGCTTCGCCCGCCTATCATTGGCGGGCTGCGTGCCCGGCTTTTCGCCGGGGCTGCTTCTCAGTGACGGGCGCGCCGGGCTGCAGCCGGCCCGGTGCCCCCTTGAAAAGGCCCCAGTGCGCTCTCCCTTCTCCTCTCCTCCCAGATTTCATCATAACTTTGGCGTCTCTGGGGAGCACGCGACGCGCCGTTGCCGGCATGTCGACCGCGAGCCGCGTCCTGACGATGAGCGCCTTCTTTGGGACTCGGAGATCTCCTCCTGCGCTGGCCAGCTCGTGGCGAACGCTGCTGCACGGCACTCGCAGTTGGACTCTGTGGGCGCGCCGCAGGATGGCCTGAAGGTCGAGTGTCGACACGCGCAACGCGGCCACTGGAACGCTCCGGGCTGCTGGGCGCTGTAGAGCTCGGGGTTGATGGCACGTACGAAATGGAGTCCTGCTCATGTGCAGCTGGAGGCACGGCTTCAGTCTGCTGCGTGCAGACGGAATGTGCCGGGGATCTCAGAATGTCGTGGATTGACTGGTGCTCAGGTCTCTGTGCCATGTTGCACTCCAAGCCCCTGGTCTGTGTCCCGCCGAGAGCTCGGCCAGAGCCGAGTGCCTGCGTGGGCGTGGCTCGCGCGCCATCACGACCATCAAGCCCAGGGCAGTCTGGCCCAAGCGTGCTCATCCTCGCAGTCGCGCGGGCAGCACGAGGTCGTTCTTCATATTCTCTGATGATCTCCTGACGCGCCCGTATCGATTCCGAGAGAGCCGCCATGGTGAGGTCGTTTGCTGCGACCTCGGCTTGCCCTCGCGCCAAACTGGCAGACAATCCAACAAGTCTTTCACTGATGACCTCCACGCTGTCTTCATCCTCTGTCTGCGGCGATGGTGTTCTGGTGCGGCACGTGTGAGTGCTCACACCCTCAGCAGCCGCGAGGTCGGAAGAGTATCCCGAGATGCTGCCATCTTCCTCCTCACTTCCTGCATCCTCTCCCTCGATTGGGTCCAAGCACCTCATGAAGTCGTTGCGAAGACGCACCTGCACCTCTGCCCGACGTGCCTCAGCCAGCAATGCCGGGCCCACCGAGGATGTGAACGCAGACAATGGTTCTCGATGCATCACTGCCACCTTCCTCCAGGTCTCCCAGCTACAGCAGTCGAACTTGCGCGTCCCTGAGGAGAGGTACTCCAAGGTGAACGCCATCTCACTGGGTCCTCGCTCACGGTAGTAGCGATTGTCCTCGAAGAGGTAGTAGGCGGCCTTGGACTGGGCGTTGGCACGGGTCTTGAACACCCGTAGGGTGCCCTGCTGCGGGCCATCGCTCAAATGGCTTCTGGCTATCTCCAAGAGTTGAGTACGATCAACAAGATGCTCCATGTGTTTCTGTAAGGTGCCGAGGAGTCCTCCCGTGCAGCCTTTCGACTGCCCACCCAGAGGCAGAAACTCTCCCCGTTGTCCCACTCCTGCGGAGGAGGAGTACTGGTGCAGGGTCTTGCTGCTGAGTCGCTGCGTGTGCACCCCCTTTCCTCGCTGCGCGAAGGGCTTCCCAAGTTGGAACTCGATTTCGCCCATGAAACAACGGTACTGGATGAGGAAGACCGTCTGTCCATGCAGCGCCGTGAACTCTGAGATCCCTCCCAGATCCAGCCAGTCGGCTTCCCCAGCTGTGTTCTCGCTGCGAGTGGGCGACTCTGGCTCGTAGGTGCCCTGGAACACTGAAGCGTGATACTCTAACATGGCAGGGTCGAAGACGCCATTGGGCCAGGTTTGATGCCTCAAACGAAGCGTGGCTGAGGATGGTGGCGGTGCGGAGCCAGATGGCCCTGCCTCATCCCCCCTGACCGTCCTCGGCGTCCTGAGAGTCTTGGACGTGCGTACTGGAGGGTTCCTCCTGGCCCCATAAGTGTCCAGCGCGTCATGTGCTTGCTCCTCTGTCTTGCATGCACCAAGCATCACTCTCGCGTTGTCCCCCAGGTGTAGGTACTCCACGGCGGCGGCGTTCGTGCTGAACACCTCGCCACTGCCTCCTTCCCCATCTGTCACCGGGTAGAACTTCCCCACTTTGTCCGCTGCGTCTGACAGCGTGAGCTGCGGGACCACCTTCACATTCTCGTCCTCCACACCAGCCACCTCCATATCGTACCTCACCTTCAGACGAGCCCGAAGGTCAGCGATGTCCACTCGCTGCACGTACTTCAGATGCTGGTATTGCCAGCGCTGGTCCTTCTCATAGTAAAAAGGCAGCTGGAACTCGCCAGTCATCTTACCCATGGGGGTCATGTTGGCGGCACCTTCCATGATGTGGCGTACCATGCGCTCCATGAGATCCCATTGGGCGCGAGTGTGCTCGCTGAGCACGCAGAACTGACGCGCCACCTTGTCCCACATGAGCTTGCCCGTTACGACCCCTGGGTAAGTCTGATGGGTGTTGAGGGTCTCCTGAACACTCGCCATCGTGTACCTTCCAGCCTCCCGATGGGCACCACAGTCAGGGAGTGGAACCTGGTCGTTGTCCTTCCTACCGCTCGCCCTTGTGGTCCAGGTCTCTGAGGGTATCTTCGTCTCCTTGTCAACCTTCTGATCCACCAACGTAAAGTCGGGCCACAGTAGCTCCGTCTCCAAGATGGTCTTGAATTCTCCACAACGTGCGAACTTGACCCGCACAAATCCTGCGTCCACACCACTTCCATCGCCCTCTTCGCAGAGTGTGCACAGACGAGCATAGCCCGTGCGGTCGATGTACAAGCGCTGCTGAGACCAGCTGTTCTCCTTGTCTTGGTAATCCCACGGGTTCACTGCCATGCCCACCCATGGCTGCACGCTGGCCAGCTTGAAGTCAGCTTCGCTCGCGGCCTCTTGCTCCAGCGTGAGGTCTGGATAGCGAGGGTCTGACTGGGTCGTGGCCAGGCTGGCTGGCACGACGGACCCCCTCCCATCTGGCTCTTCAGCACTGGACCACTCACCTCTGGTCGCCACATTGGCTTCCCGTTGGCTGCGTGATGATGCTTGTAGCATGCCCAACATCTGGTCTGTTAAGGACGTGCCAGGCGCCGGAGGTTCGTACGTTGAGCTCTCGGTGTGTGAGCTGACTCGCCCAGTGAGCTCGCCTTGCATCATTGAGCTGGGTCTCAAGAAGCCCGCCTCCACCATGGACTGGCAGCGCGCCTCGAGCCTCTCCCTCTCCTCCGAGTTGAACCTTCTCAGTCTCATCTCCTCTAGCCATGACGCCAGGCTGTCCATTAGCTCGGGGTGGTTTCGCGAGAATGCACAAGGTGCAGGCGCACACCTTTCCCCTGCGAGGGCCAGACGGTCTTCTCCCCTTGTGTCCAGGGACACCGCTTCACGTGGTGGTAGCGCGCAGCCCTCAAAAGCGGGGGCAAGAGTGCGCACTGCCGTGGCATCGACGTCGAAGATCTCAGTCGCCAGGCACACTCTCGGGTCTTCGTTCCGCTTGCTCCTTGCATCAGCGGGCGGCGTCAACTCGATCAACGGCAGCGTGACCTTCTCCCTCATGCCCAGTGACACCGCGGCCTCAGAAGTGGCGATGCCTCGGTAGAGGTCGATGGTCAGCTTGAGGGCGTTCTTCAGGGGTCCCGTGCCCACCAAGAAATCCCACGTAGTGTCGTTGGTGTAAGTGACGAATGCATGGAGCCGATGCAGAGTCATGTACGGCGTGCCCGCGGCGAGGACCACATCCACGTAGCAGTACTTGGTGAATTCTGCAGGGCTGCCATCACATCTAGCCACCCTGGCCCCTGTCTCCGCATCAAAGATGGTCAAGCCCAACCTGTTGGCTGTCCTGATGGGGATAATGTTGCAGTTGGCTCCAGTGTCCAGAAGAAGCGCTTTGTACAACATGAGCAGGCCCCCAGAGGCCATCAGAGCCATCCCTTGTGCCAAAGACTCGTTCAGGAGCTTGCATACAGGCTGGACCTGTGCCATGGCAGTGAGCTGTTCCTCCGTAAGGCCACTGAGCATCTTCTTCTTCAATAGCTCGTATGCCTTGGCCTCCATGGTCCCTGCGTGCAGCTCGCCCCTCTCGCTGAAGTCTCTCACCCCGTAGCTCTCCTGGACGGTGGCTGCTGCAGCAGTCACATGCACCGCTGTCCTCCCCTTCCTGGGCTGCTCCACCGTGTCCTCCGGCATCTCGTCCAGAGGAACCTCTTCTTCGTCACTGTCGTCGCCCGACTCCATGCCCGGGCAATCGTCATCATCGTCGCTGTCGTCGCCCGATTCCATGCCCGGGCAGTCGTCATCCTCGTCGCTGATGTCCTGGCAGTCTGCTGCTGAGGCTGTCGGCACGGGGAGCTGGTTGTTCTCAGCCAGTTCCACCAAGGTCTCCACACCCCTTGGAGCTGTTATGCGACCCTCTGCCACGAGTCCAGCAGCTAGCTTACGGAAAGCTGCTCCCAGACTCTTGATCACGGAGGCCATGAGCTGCACCTTCCTCTGCATCTCGTCCGCCGCAGGCGCCATGGGCACCTGTGCGTCTGCCTCGTACTCCTCGGGTGTCTTCACTGGGAAGCCCCTCATGCGTTGGGTACTTCCCAGGGCTACTGCTGGAGCCGCCGTGAGCTCAGACTCCACACTCTTGCACAGCGTCTCGGGGAGTGCCCCCAGACCCAAGGTGTTGAGGGCGCTCGAGAGCTCCTCTTCGCCCATCTCCTCGGCCATAGCTGAGAGTAACTCGGTTGGAGGGCCAGACGACGCTCCTACCTCTGCGCTGCCATGGTGGTGTGCGCGTGCATCGTTGATGTGCGTCTCCCTCTCCGCGACCCGCGCTGCGACTGGCTCCTCGTCGGAGCCCTCATCCTCGGACAGCACCTGCGACTTCACACTGCCCGCACGACTGGCAGTCTTCCTAGCAGCCACCATGCCCTGGTACTCTGCCTTCAACGCCTCAGGGTTGCCAGTGGCGCCCTTCTGCTTGTCCTCCGGTGCCTGTTTGGCTCTGTACTTGTCCTTCTCGTCGTTGGACAGCTGCTGCCAGTCCGTCACCAGGATGCCCCAGTCAGAGTTCTTGAAGCGGTTCTTCAGATTGTACATGCGCAGGGCGGCGTTCTCCGCGTCCCACCACTTGCTGGAACCAAGCCTGCTCTCGTGAAACCCAGCAGGCATCTTGACGTGTTTGTAGCCACTCCTGCACTGCTCGGGATCGGACTCATGCCAGCCCCCTCCAAAGCAGCGCAAGCACTTGGGCTTGTCGTTCGTACGCACGCCCTCTGCTGGCGGCGGCGTCTTGTTGTAGGAGGCCTTCTTAGCTCTTTCGGCAACATTCACCTCCTTCTTCATCTTCTTAGAAGGTGGTGTATCTGCCTTCTTGCTGTTCTCCGGTTCGCCTGACTGCCCCACCTCAGAGGACTCAATCTTCTTGATCGAGTTCTTTATGGCCTTGAGGTCAAGGCCATGCTGTCGCGCCTCCCAGGTGGAGTACTGGCAGCCACGCCGCCTGGTGATCTCCTGGAGGAAGGTGAGGATCCAAGACTCTGCATCGCCCTTGAGCTTGTCTTGAACCTCGACGATGGCCTCCAGGTCCTTCCAGGTCACCCGATTGGGTGGCGGGAACTGTGCCCTCAGTTGCTCCTTCACCCGCGTCTGGAAGACCTTGATGCGCAGGTTGTCCACGCAGTCCTCGATGAAGGTACGCAGCTCTTCGTCGCTCAACACCTTCCCAGTGTTGAGCTGCATTTCCCTGCGTTGGCACATCTTCATGTAGGTCAGCCCATCCTGCCCCACCTCCTGTGGCTTCTGTGTCAACAGATCCACTTTCTCTTGTGTCCCTTTCATCATGAACTTCTTGTCAAGGGCAGCGATGAAACCCCTGAGCGCGTAGAAGTACTGGGTATCACGGGTGCCATCACGTCCCGTCAAGCCTTTCAGGGAGGTTCCATCAGTCAGATATTCGTCGGAAACCTCCCCTTGGGCGTCTTGGTTCGTCACTGGCCTCGCTATCACCCACGTGGTGCCAGTGTTCATCTCATTAAAAGGGGGCCTAGCACACGGAATGGTACCCTCGAGTGGGCCATGCTCGCTAGTGTCCTTGAGGACTCGGTCCATGTTGGAGGCCACTACCCCCCCTTTTTCATAGTTCTCGCGCCACCAGCTGAGAGCTTGCGAATTCTCTCCAGCCAGACACGCAGGGACGATGTCCCACAGATACTCAAAGTCAGGGGGAGTTTCTCTCAGGGTCTTCATCTGTGCTTCGGTGAGAGTGCCAGCCCCGGACCTGAGCCTCCTCCTGACGTTGGCGTTGTGCTGCCGTACGAAATTCTCGCACATGTCGGCGAACTCCCTCAGGAACTTGGGCCGATCTTCTTCCTTGGTGCCCGTGTAGTTGGGCAGCGTACCAAGGTTGATGCGCGCGGAGTCAGTGTACTCCATCATGTCTTCCTCAAAGATTACCAACGGCTCTTGGGCCTGGGCTTGAGGTTGTACTAGTGCTTGGGCCTCAGGCTGTACTGGTGCTTGGGCCTCAGGCTGGCCACTGGCAGCCCCTTCCTCTCCTTCCAGCTCTGTGAAGTGCTGGCTCACCCTTATCGCTCTCTGGGCACGCCTCTCTGCCCTTTGTTGCTCCTGACGGTCAGTCTTGGATTCCGTTGCTATCTTCCCAGTGGAGCAGAAACACTGGTGTGAAGGCTCTTTTCACTCCACACTTCCCAGCTTACCAGTACGGATGAATCCGTCCCTGGCCTCACCTTTCAGTGCTTTGCTCTAAGTAGCAATCACTGCCAGGGTAATCTCGTCCATGACTGGTGAGCAAGGTTTCATCTGTGACCCGACCCTGTCTTATACTGGCTCTTCTAGATGTCCAGCAAGGTTGCCTCAGTCCTCAGTGTCTCTGGTCCACGCAGTAAATCAGCAGAACGCCAGCATGGGCCAAGTGGCTACAAAGAATGCTGTCGTGATAGTGTCCACTGACGGTCCTGTTTCGCTCCACGCCTTCAGGCGTACCAGTACGGATGAATCCGTCCCTGGCTTTACCGTCTGGTGCTTTGCTCCAGCAGGATGTCACTCCCCGAAATAGCCCAGCACACAATTCTCAACGCTGCAGTCATGGTGCAAAATTGGCAACCGGTTCCGCTATGATCGCTGTCGCTGTACTTTGCAAGACTGGTGAACTTCGAGTGTCGCAACAGCCTGCTTCACTCAACCTCTTCCAAGGCTTACCAGTACGGATAAATCAGTCCCTGGCATCACCCTTCAGAGGTCTCGTTCTTCAGGACTGCTGTTGAACTCTCAGCATTACAGACGACATGTCTGTAATATGGCACATTTTTGTTTTGAAAAAGACTGTTAATTACAGTTCTGACGCTATCGCACAAGGACAAGTCCACAAATGTATGTCTTTACAAGCAGAAGAATACTGTATCTTATAAATTATCTCATAACACTGCTGTTTTCGCGGTCTTTAGCGAGTCCTGACTATTTTCGGAATCACTGTTACGAAGGCAAAACAAAAATGAGCGTCTGCCTCACCCTGCTACGCCGCCCTACATATTCTCGCTATCTCCAAACAAGTGTAACACCCATCCGTATTTCCGTATTTCGTCACTGTCATAACTCCTCGCGCGTATCGTATTGCGCGTGTCATACGTCACAGAGACTGCTACAGCGAGTGTCACCACCCGGCTGAGGTACACGATAAGCCGTGGTTTGTGACATATATAATGGTGCTATACTGTTGTCAACACCTTCTCTCTGAGTGATTTATTGATTTCAGATGTGATGTCGTGGCATAAAATATGTCCACGTCATTGGCACGAGTCATGTTGTGTCCATGCATACACGATCTTAGCGCAGGTCACAATACAGTGCCCGAGCATACGCGATTTTAGCGTAGGTCACATTGTGCCTCCATTTATTACATCTGAGAATATCTGTTACTCATCTTTGTGAGTCTAGACAGCATTGTGCTGATTGCAATGTTTTCTCTGGTGACTTATATATAACAGATTATACCAAATGTGGTGATCAGTCCAGTGCAATATTTTGTCACCGGAATTGTCAGGGTCATGACCGATGACATATGTGTCATACATGTCATACGTGTCATACCTGTCAGACATGTCATACCATGTCATGTCATGTCAGTCGGTCGCGTCATATATTATTATGACAGTCGACAGTATGGTCGACCATGACTGTACATGTCGAGTCGCGTCATATATTATATGACAGTCGTCAGTACGGTCGACGATGACTGTACATGTCGCCAGATGATAATGTCATATCATCAGGCATCCCTGTCATCGAGAGTTCGTATGTCAAACTCGAAGATGGCAAAGCAAAGATACATCTTGAAAACAAACAAGAACCATCTTGGCTTTCAGCATGCGCGGAACTCGCATGCGCAGCATGAACGAACTAGTCGTTATTACCATGCTGGTCGTTCAACCTACGTCTCGGGTTCACAACCCAATGGCGGTACCATCTAAGATGATGGGAGACGTTAGGTACAAAAGTGAGGAAGCGTTGTGCTTCAGCAGATCTTCTTAGAGAGACTACACTCACAAACCCGCTCATCCGTACACTTGCATTGCTGTTCCACTTTGCAGTGTTTATTTGTATATTGATAATATATTACGGCGCTTGTTTACATAGCCGTAACAGAATGGTATTCTAAAAGTCGTCAAGGCACGATACTCGAGAACTCAAGTGGGTGCAGCGATAGACGTAGTATATTTGATATTGTTCGCAGGTTTGCAGGTGGGCGCATATCGACAGCGCTCGCATAATATTGAATATCTGCAGGGCGAATAATATACACTCGCATATCAACAGCGCAGAGATAGCGCGAGGAGATTTCTCGCAGCATACACGCGGAAACAGCTGATCGCACACATACGCGATAAGGTGTGCGCTGGGCATACATCGACGCAGCAATGAAACGTATTCGCATAAATGGTTCGCAAATGTATGCATGTTCGCAGATTCGATAAATCAGCGGCGAAATCGTTTTCGCGTGGAAAATCATCAGCGCAGTATCACGATTTTCATGATTGCACTAAATTGCTTCATACATGTTGATGCGCGATGGTCACTAATTTACAGATGTAGCATGCGCGATGGTCGCATATTTCTACAGAAGTGAATCGCAGCATGCGCGCGCTTGTATGAATCACCATCAAAAATTGTCCAGATTGATATACTACATAGTTGTCATCGGCAGAATTTTGATTCGTATACATGTCAGCGCTCGCATTCGTATGCGACGTATATCAGTGATTTTTGCGAATAATTCCTTCGCACTGTTTACAATGTCAGCGCGTACAATGATTATGGCCTGTCAGCACGATATACGATTTTCATGATTTCGTCACATGCGAAGAACGCTCGATTTTAGCCCGTACAAATTTTAATGTGTTTGCGTGCAGTGAGAAGCACATATGCATACGCCCGTCGAAATCACATGCAGAATGACTGTATACATGATCGTTATGCTTTAGATACATTACCACTACGTTGCTGTGAAGGTATCATTATCATACTGCAGCAAATTCCAAAGTGTTCTGATGGCTGCACAAATACTTTGATCATCAGCATTACTCTTATTAGCATCACAATGATCTGTTCACAACATGTGTGTGCGAATCAGCACACACACACATGCACTTATTTCACTTACAGCAATCATCAACATGCAGTGCATACACTTTTATACCATGCACATATCTTATGCTGAATGATTGCATTGATTGTGAATTGTACATGCTTTATTATACTGTACAGCTTGATCACGATAACAGCTGTAGTACATAGAGCATAAGCATATTGCAGTGAATGCTAGTCTATATTCGAATCCATGTAGCAAAGGGTGCCAGAAAGTGATCTTAACACCATAATTAGTTTGTCATGCCTGGTGGAGCCGAGATGCTCTCCAGATCACATGTACATTCTATGGTGGATCACTGGATGGAATGCTCACCTGAGCTTCATGTAAAATCTATCAAGCAACTCATTTTGTAATGAGATTAGCATGGAATTACAATGATCCCTAAACTTGATATATCATGTTAGATGTAATCAGTACATGGTATGCTGACTGTCTTGCATGATAAATTGTCTAGGATATTGTGATATCCAGAACATATTCTGCAGAGTGTGTACAAGTAAACACACACACACACACTGCATAAGTACTAATCAGCAGTACTACACACTGCACATACACTAGCATTCATTATACATGTTGAGATTCACTGACTCAGAGTGAATAGATCAACTATATTGTATATGGTAATATGGATACCACTTTCCAAACACATGTGCGTGGAAAGTGTCAATGATGGCGATACATAAGGGAACAGGATAAGATAACATGCTGTAGGGCTGGATGGAGAATATCTCCAGACCCGAAGGCATTATACAGTGTTCATAATGCAGCTGGTAACTGCCGAACACTGTCCATACCTTTACTATCGCTGGAGCAACTACAACAACTACGTTGCATATTGACAGTTGAATCAGACTTGATCAGATCAATTGCATGCAACACACAGATCAGTATTACATGATATCTGACAATAGTGTTAAGGCCAACCACACACATATAAATGTGCTGTGTCAAGTTGCTGTGATTGTATCCAGCAAAGTCCAGATTTGTTCTAAATGAGATATATCACTTTGATAAATCTTAAGAGCACAGACCTATGCTCAAAACAAATCATAGGTTGAGAAATATCACTAAAGTGGGTGTATCCACTTAAGTTGATTAATCTATACATAATCAGATAAGTACATTTGCTGTGCATGGGTTTAAATCAGTAAAACCCAGAATACTGTCAACCATAAATGTTGATATACAGCACAACTCACTTATTTGCTATGAAATTTGTCATATGCAAAAGTGAAGTTCCTTACAGTGATTCTGTACTTACATTCCATATATACACTGAGATATGTCACTAAAGCAATATTTTAGATAGCTGAAAAAGCTGTAAAATGGGTAAAAATGCTCCACGTTTAATTTCAAAATGAAAAATGTGTGCCCATTTTATTTAAAATTATGATTTTATACCTGTTGAGGTATCAGGAAATCATAATGACACATGTCATATCTGTGTGACACCCTAAATATTAGGTGTTGAATATATAGGGGTAACGCTATTGCTGTAACGATAAATCGCTCAAAATGCTGTACGTAAAACACATTTTGAAAATTTCGGATTGATTTTTTTTGCTGAAATGAATGTTTATATATCAAATAACAATCCCTGATTTATGCAGCATGTGTAACGCCCTGTAACAACCCTAAAATTAAATGTGTGTAACAGGGGTGTAACGTACCTCCTGAAAACCACCTTACATTTATGTAGGTATTAAATGCAGTTTTGCTTAAATATCTTTGCAAAAACATTATACTGCTTATTTTTTACCTGTATTAGGGTTACTGATCATGTAACACCCTAATCACCATATTGAGTAACAGGGCCACTGTAACTATATATGCCCTAAAATGCCACATTTATTTCGAAAAACTTCGTTTTTTGGCATTATTATATCATGCTAAATCATCACAGACATGATAATACCCTGGGCAACAACCCAAGAACTGTAGGGCAACAACCCAAAAACTGCAGGGCTACAACCCAAGGACTGTAGGGCTGCAACCCTAAAACTGTATAAGCTGCTTCCTATAAGGACTGCAAGCTATAAGCTATAAGCTATAAGGTATATAAACAACTGACTGCCTATGTATTCACACTTCCTCAAGGGGGGAAGAAGGTGGATAGGATTCACACATATCCATTTCATATTCCGATCTGGTGATTTCTGATAGATTGCTTTTGATAAAATCACATTATTAATCGCATCCACAAATAACGTTGAAATTTGTACAACGTTAAATCCACTATCACTAATAAAGTGTAAACTCGGATGGGAAACTATATCCTAATGACTATAAGTTGACTCTTGCTCAGCATTTACATTCTCGAGTAAGTTTGGAATGCTGAACTATATACATAACATATAACCTGATACCATGCTTAATTGCATTTCCTGGATCAGAAGATGATAGTTATATAATGTATATATATATATCCCACCTGATGCACTTTGGCACTATAGCCGTATATAAGAGTGGGAAGGACAAGTGCATCGCTGTAAGACTGGTTGATATAGTCCCAGTGTTGAAGGCAGAATTTGGCACCCGAATAACAGCTGATAACTGTTGGTGACCACCATGTAAGACCTTCCAAGCGTAACTCCTTTGTCCTGAGATGTAAGTGAATTGTTCATAATATGTTGACATCACATAAAATCATTTTGATAAAAACCCTATATATTCATATGAGCTGTTGTCACTAACATGGGTTTTTGAATCGTCGAAATGAGTATAACTCCGATGAATTCATTAGTACAGAATAAGCTGTTGAGATTATTCCTCCGGCTGGATTGCAATCATTCACAATCCCTGTACATTCCGGTGACAAAATATTGCACTGGACTGATCACCACATTTGGTATAATCTGTGATATATAAATCACCAGAGAAAGCATTGCAATCAGCACAATGCCGTTTAGACTCACAAAGATGAGTAATATATATTCTCATATGTAATAAACAGAGGCACAATGTGACCTACGCTAAAATCGCGTATGCTCGGGCACTGTATTGTGACCTGCGCTAAGATCGTGTATGCATGGACACAACATGACTCGTGCCAATGACGTGGACATATTTTTTGCCACGACATCACATCTGAAATCAATAAATCACTCAGAGTAAAGGTGTTGACATCAGTATAGCACCATTATACATATAGTCATGAGGATTTTAAAGAAGACATAGTCTCTCCGATATTGATGGTACATATATATATATGAAACATGGTACATATATATATATATATCCATGCTCTCTGATCATATATTGACATCCCACAGCATACGATGATGGTAATAGCAAACCACTTCGCTGCTGGAGGGTAGTGTTGTATTTTATACAGCACATGCATGGGCACTATATGACCCACGCTGATGACGTGAATTCGGGCTGCATCCCAAAGACTGCGATGCACCTTTGGTGCAATGGGCTGCAACCCGAGAACTGCTATCCAGCTTCATAGTAAGCTATCACGTCATCACATAGAGGTCGGACCTCTGTTGTATTTAAACGGCGCTTGACAACCGCCTAGCAATACACTTCCTTGAGGGGGGAAGATGATAAGCTAGAAATACAACTAAAAACCAAATAATAATAAAGACAAATAATAAAACAATATAAGTTGCATCATTGTTTTTGTTTTGGTAAGCCTGACTGAATACAGTCAAACCATGCAGAACTCCATGAAGTTGACACATACATCAGCCATGATACATATGAGCTTGATTTTGAAGATCTAGACATTGTATACATCTGGTCTAGCATGTATCCAGACTAGAATTGTATATTGACACGGTGCAAGCACTATAGCCTCTGCCACCGATGATCATTGAAAAGGGCAACCATTCTTGATATTTCATACATATCATTTGATTGGATCATTAGAGGTGTCAAGATTACTCAATGCAATATGCAGGCCACGGCCTGAGTACAACACCTAGAAAGGTCAAAGCCACTGAGCTGACCAATGCAGCAGGAATGCTAGCTGCCTTGAAGGCTATACAATAAGCCTATTGCCCTTATGTCTTGATATGTATCCGTGTATTGGCATCTTTTTGAGGTAATTATGCCTATTGAATGAGCCATACCAATCATCTTGTCTTCATTGATCATTACATATCTGATCATATCGCCATTGAGCAATGCCTATTCATCTGTGAGATTATATATCACAAGGCATTTCATTAGTGCACATTAAACAATTGAAGTGCAACAAAGATCATCAGCTCTACATCATACCAAAAGGTTGAGTTGTTGTCAATTGATTTTTTTAGACACCATTTCTCAGAGGTCTATTCATCATAAAAGACAGAGTATGTGCAATCATGGCTATTCAGCCTCCGACATAGCTGCATAGCTATTTAGCTTATGACCCAACCGTTGTTAAGCAGCCTCCACGCTATATGGCTGAAAAATGGCAAGCAATCTCTTCGGTCATTCTTATGCATAGAGCAATCAAGCACAGCCAATCCAGGATGTTTATCCCAAAATTCTCTTCGAATTATTCATATCTTCTATGTGTCATATGAAACAACCAATATACCACCCTATGATGAAAGTCATCTCCTTCAGTGGTGATTTTGCATAGTGACTTTCTTGCTGTTTATTTTCTTCTCATGCTGCAGGTCTGCTGCATCCCTGTGTGATTCGTCCTCGATGAAAGAACAAGACATGTTGAAGCCAGTTTTGCTTTTGGATGAAGAAAGCTCAGAAGATGAAGTTACCAGCAAGTTTCGTAGCTGGTACAACGTTCCGGATGTAGCAGTAGCAAAGAGGCGCTTGCAGAATAAGAAAAACGCTGAGCGTGATGCCAAAAGACGTAAGAAACAATGTCCTCAGTGGATGTTGGATAGTCAATGGTAGCTCTAGCTAGAAAAGTACATTAGATTCAGATTCTGAACATTTAAGTGGGCTTGAATGCACTCAAATTTGTACTGAGTTGCAATTGTCCAAAGTTTTCACTCTGACATCATTACTTATTTGTGGAATAGCATACAATGGTATAAACCATCCACATATTGATTGGCACCATATTTGTAATTTCATAACATTTTGGCACATAAGACAAGCATTCTGGGAAGTGACAGAAATTTTATAGTCATAAAACAAGTCACAATTCTATCGGATTGAAATGACACATTCATCATTCATATTTCTTTATCATAACAAGTCTCTGAATAGTGTCTGCCCAAAAATAAAATGGGCACCATAGAGATAAATGATCATGTGCTGAAGAATATACACATATCACTAGGCAATGTCATGTTCCATTCATAATGAAATGACATGTCAGCCATCCATCAACTACGAAAATACAACTCGTAGTAAGTTGTTGTCATTACGGACACTTCTTGATTGACTCTCCATTAGCTTCGATACCAAAGTTAAACTTCGGTAACTCTCCATCACTGATTTCTTTGATCATCATGACAATCATTTTCCAGAACATTGTCTAAGTTGGGCACACTATAGTGACCCTGAATTTACAAATGTATGTAAGCTGCAACCCAACAACTGCATTTGACATCATCTGGCATTAGCCACATTCAAAAACGTCAGGCATATTGCCAATATGACGTAGAGAGAATCAATGTTCAGATTGACATTGTTACCTCTAAAGCATTCGATGAGTAATCTCAGTCTGATTCGCATAACATAATGATTGAATAACATCCTCCATCACCATCTGATTGGTTTGATACATCTCTTTTTGCGAGGGGGAGGAAGAGTATAGATTCATTCATTTTCATACAGCTGCCACACCTTACATCATTGTGATTTTGCTTGGAAAATTAAAGATCTTATCAAAAGTTCCAGCATCTGTGTATAGCAGCCATAAAATTGATGACACGGTACATCATGCCGATCGAAACATCAAATGAAGTCTTATTTGACTTATTGACACATAAAGTTCATTATGAAGAAATCATAAATGCACATTTCTCCGGCTCTATCATTGTAGGGGCACTGACATAGGAGAACGATGGTTTTTCAAATGTGAATAAGCTATATTGTAAGCTTACGACCATCACTTTGACGTCAACAGCCTGAGATGCTGATTGTCGAAATTCAAGAGTTGAAGGATTCGATGAATCAACCTTGATACATGTGTTTTGATTGATAAATTGTTGATCCATGGTTTCTCCCCAAATCTAGAGAAGCTGGCACACAAGTTGTTGCCAATGTCTTAAGGAAAGCATCTGAGCAAAGGATTGCCAGTTGTGCCATCAGGCATCGAATTCCATGAACAGCAAAGCCGAGTGAGTAAATCCGCCACTCTAGCTATTTGCCCGTCATTCCTTCCAGGTTCATGACAAGAGACAATTCATCAAAGTCATACACCAATGCATAAGTCGCATGCATGGTTGCACAGTTTGTATCCGAATGCCATTCCATCAAGGTTAAGCATCTTGACAGTAACACTGGCCAACCAAAAGCCTTCCTGTCTTTGGATATCTTGAGCACTCTCATTTCCAGCTCTTTGGACTAGGAAGCATCATGACTGTGCCTCGCCAGGACGCTAATCCTCAAAGCCGCACACTTGAGGCGAGCCTTATGAGACAGTGACCTTTGGCTTGTGGGGCGTCAACCCCTTATCAAATCCTGAACACTTGTTAACACCTGGATAAATTTATCATGATGCAACTTAAGTGGGATTATAAGTTCCACATAATCATATTGTCTACGTATGCTGAAGGCATAACTGCCGCATATGATCACAATAGGTCGCAGCTTCTATAACATTGTGGCTTCTGAGTCAAAAGCTGATAGCCAATGACTTTTGCCAATAATTGCCGACCTAATAATAATCAGGCCGTGGAAACATGTACCCAAGAGGTTTTCATCCATCGGTCGTATAAATATATCAGGGCTGCATCCCAAGAACTGCAGGGCTGCATCCCAAGAACTGCGATGCGCCTTCGGTGCAATGGGCTGCAACCCGAGAACTGCAGGGTTATATCCCTAACATTTTTACCCTGCATCAAATTGATATGACAGGAGCAGGAATTGATCCTTCCTTGCTAAGGTGTAGTGAGCCTTGTATAAATCATACCCTTACACAGATACGCATATGCGGGTACCAATATCTGTGAAAAAACTGCTAATGCTACCTTTGCCAAGACCGTGGTTTGTCATCGGATTCTGTGGCCAGTAAATCCGCGCTACCGGATAACTGAGGTGGACGGAGTTGTGATCCTGAGTTATGCTTGACACACATAACTAAAACGAATTTCACATTAGTACGTGGCGAATCCATTCTCACTCATCGCGACAGATGTTCGTCAAAGCGTGCGTACTGGACCATAAAAGGAGTTTGGCAGACGGGTGAGGATTTAAAGTGGACTTATAAAGACCCTCCGATATCTCGTAAGCAGGGCCTTCTCCGTTTGCATTAAAACAAGCCCCAAAAATCGGGCTCCCCATCGCTACCTGTGAACCTCCATAGTAGCTTCAGGAGGGGAGGAAGGGTTGGGTGCACTATATCAGGCCGAGAATCGTTCGATTATAAAATCGTGGGATCATCGATCGCGCAAAGCGACGACGGCTAGCGCAAATAATCCGTAACGTAGACTTCGGATGCTTTGAATCGTCTAGTACATACATGATAACGTGTGGATCAATCAGTAATCCAGCGTCAATCTGTATCACGAAAACGCTCTTCATTGAACCTTGGAACGTCACTCTGAAATACGATACGATTTCCGGAAAGGTGGGCTACATCCTAAGAACTGTAGGGCTAAATGCCTAAGGTGAGGGACTAAAGTGGACTCAGTTCCCCCCAATAACCTAAAAACACCATGAGGGACGCCTCAAATCGGTGTAAGAAGACTGGTACCAGCAAGAAGCGACAACAACAAAGACATCATAGACATATACAAAGGTATGCCCGTTGTGAGGTCACAACTCTTTTAAGAGGGGAGATCTGTCAGGGTCATGACCGATGACATATGTGTCATACATGTCATACGTGTCATACTGTCAGACATGTCATACCATGTCCATGTCAGTCGGTCATGTCATATATTATTATGACAGTCGGTCGCGTCATATATTATTATGACAGTCGACAGTATGGTCGACCATGACTGTACATGTCGAGTCGCGTCATATATTTATGACAGTCGTCAGTACGGTCGACGATGACTGTACATGTCGCCAGATGATAATGTCATATCATCAGGCATCCCTGTCATCGAGAGTTCGTATGTCGAACTCGAAGATGGCAAAGCAAAGATACATCTTGAAAACAAACAAGAACCATCTTGGCTTTCAGCATGCGCGGAACTCGCATGCGCAGCATGAACGAACTAGTCGTTATTACCATGCTGGTCGTTCAACCTACGTCTCGGGTTCACAACCCAATGGCGGTACCATCTAAGATGATGGGAGACGTTAGGTACAAAAGTGAGGAAGCGTTGTGCTTCAGCAGATCTTCTTAGAGAGACTGCACTCACAAACCCGCTCATCCGTACACTTGCATTGCTGTTCCACTTTGCAGTGTTTATTTTGTATATTGATAATATATTACGGCGCTTGTTTACATAGCCGTAACAGGAATGTACAGGGATTGTGAATGATTGCAATCCAGCCGGAGGAATAATCTCAACAGCTTATTCTGTACTAATAAATTCATCGGAGTTATACTTATTTCGACGATTCAAAAACCCGTGTCATTGTAGTGATGACAGCTCATATGAATATATAGGGTTTTTATCAGAATGCTTTTATGTGATGTCAACATATTATGAACAATTCACTTGCATTTTAGGACAAAGGAGTTACGCTTGGAAGGTCTTGCATAGTGGTCACCAACAGTTATCAGCTGTTATTCGGGTGCCAATTTCTGCCTTCAGCACTGGGACTATATCAACCAGTCTTACAGCGATGCACTTGTCCTTCCCACTCTTATGTACGGCTATAATGCCAAAGTGTATCAAGTGGGATATATATATATACATTATATAACTATCATCTTCTGATCCAGGAAATGCAATTAAGCATGGTATCAGGTTATATGTTATGTATATAATTCAGCATTCCAAACTTCTTGAGAATGTAAATGCTGAGCAAAAGTCAACTTATAGTCATTGGGATATAGTTTCCCATCCGAGTTTACACTTTATTAGTGATGGTGGATTTAACGTTGTACAGATTTCAACGTTACTTGTGGATGCAGTGATTTTATCAAAAGCAATCCATCAGAAATCACCAGATCGGAATATAAAATGGATATGTGTGTAATCCTATCCACCTTCTTCCCCCTTTGAGGAAGTGTGAACATATAGGCAGTCAGTTGCTTATATATTTCATAGCGTATAGCTTACAGTTTATAGTTTATAGCTTGCAATCCTTGTAGGAAGCAGCTCATACAGTTCTAGGGTTGTTGCCCAACAGTTCTTGGGTTGTTGCCCGATACATAATCATGTTTGTGTCAAAAACAGCATGATATGTTAATGCTAAATACGAAGTTTATCGAAATTATAGTGGTATTTAGGGCATATATAGTTACAGTGGCCCTTATACCCCATAATGTGATAAGGGTGTTACATGGTATCAGTAACCCTAATATAGGTAAAAAATAAGCAGTATAATGTTTTTGCAAAGATTTTTAAGCAAAACTGCATTTAATACCTACATGAATGTAAGGTGGTTTTCAGGAGGTACGTTACACCCCTGTTACACACATTTAATTTTTAGGGTGTTACAGGGCGTTACACATGCTGCATAAATCAGGGATTGTTATTTGATAGGTAAATATTCATTTTAGCAAAAAAAAATCAATCCGAAATTTTCAAAATGTGTTTTACGTACAGCATTTTGAGCGATTTATTGTTACAGCAATATGTATACCCCTACATATTCCACACCCAATATCTAGGGCGTTACACGAGATATGACATGTGTCATTATGATTTCCTGATACCTCAATAGGTATAAAATCATAATTTTAAATAAAATGGGCACACATTTTTTATTTTGAAATCATGCGTGGAGCATTTTTACCCATTTTACAGCTTTTTCAGCTATCTAAAATATTGCCTCGGTGACATATCTCAGTGTATATGTGGAATGTAAAGTACAGAATCACTGGAAGGAACTTCACGTTTGCACATGACAAATTTCATAGCAAATAAGTGAGTTGTGCTGTATATCAACATTTATGGTTGACAGCATTCTGGGTTTTACTGATTCAAACCCATGCACAGCAAATGTACTTTTCTGATTATGTATAGATTTATCAACTTAAGTGGGAACATCCATTCAGGAACATCCACTTCAGTGATATTTGTCAACCTATGATTTGTTCTGAGCATAGGTCTGTGCTTTTAAGATTTATCAAAGTGATATATCTTATTTAGAACAAATCTGGACTTTGCTGGATATAATCACAGCAACTTGACACAACACATTTATATATGTGTGTTGTCCTTAACACTATTGTCAGATATCATGTAAATACTGATCTGTGTGTTGCATGCAATTGATCTGATCAAGTCTGATTCAACTGTCAATATGCAACGTAGTTGTTGTAGTTGCTCCAGCGATGATATGTGGGATGAGACGAGTGGACTGCACCCAACAGTTACCAGCTGTTTTATGGGTGCAGTATTTTGCCTTCGGGTCTGGAGATAACTCCATCCAGCCCTACAGCATGTTGTCTTATCCTGTTCCCTTATGTATCGCCATCATTGACACTTTCCACGCACATGTGTTTGGAAAGTGGTATCCATATTACCATATACAATATAGTTGATCTATTCACTCTGAGTCAGTGAATCTCAACATGTATAATGAATGCTAGTGTATGTGCAGTGTGTAGTACTGCTGATTAGTACTTATGCCAGTGTGTGTGTGTGTTTACTTGTACACACTCTGCAGGATATGTTCTGGGTATCACAATATCCTAGACAATTTATCATGCAAGACAGTCCGCATACCATGTACTGATTACATCTAACATGATATATCAAGTTTAGGGATCATTGTAATTTCATGCTAATCTCATTACAAAATGAGTTGCTGGATAGATTTTACATGAAGCTCAGGTGAGCATTCCATCCAGTAATCCACCATAAAATGTACATGTGATCTGGAGAGCATCTCGGCTCCACCAGGACATGACAAACTAATTATGGTGTTAACACTACTTTCACGCACCCTTTGCTACATGGATTCGAATATAGACTAGCATGCACTGCAATATGCTTATGCACTATGTACTACAGCTGGTATCGTGATCAAGCTGTACAGTATAGTAAAGCATGTACAATTCACAATGTTGCAATCATTCAGCATAAGATGTATACATGGTATAATAATGCATGTACTGCATATTGATGATTGCTGCAATTGAATGGTGTGCCCAACTTAGACAATGGTGTGCCCAACTTAGACAATGGTGTGCCCAACTTAGACAATGGTGTGCCCAACTTAGACAGTGATCCACATTCACATATTGTGCACACATTATTATATTTCTGATGAGCATGAATGCTGATGATTAAGAATATTTGTGCAGTCATCAGTACATTTTGGAATTTGCTGCAGTGTGATGATAGTACATTCACAGCAGCATAGTGGTAATGTATACACAGCAGTATGTATCCACAGCATAACGATTATGTGTCCACAGCATTCCTGCATGTATACAATCATTCTGCATATGATTTCGACGCGCGTACACATATGTGCTTCTCACTGCATGTAGACACATCAGGAATCGTACGCGCTAAAATCGAGCGTTCATCGCATCTGATGAAATCATGGAAAATGCATATCGTGCTGACAGGCTAAAAATCATTGTACGCGCTGGTTATTGTAAACAATGCGAATGAATTATTTGCAAAAATCGCTGATGTACGTCGCATACGAATGCGAGCGCGCTGCTGATGAAAAGCATGTATTGTCGTCGCCATTCATCAGCGCATGATACGAGCGCTGACATGTATACGAATCAAAAATTGCTGGATTCAGTGACCCGTAGGTCATAACTTATCTGACTCCCGTTAGCTGTACCAGTAGGTCCAGTACTCGTACAGTACTAGGTGACAGATCCCTAGGTCACAGACACCTTATATTCGTTTACCTTTATAATCAGTTCACACTTGTATGAGAACTTATCAGTGACCACCCCGATATAATACGTTATATTATATCTCACAGGTTATGGGGTATTACCCCGCTTTTATCACTGCTGACTTTGCCATGATTGGCTAAGCTTTTCCGCTTGGCGGGGCGTTGGGGCCTTGCGAGATGTTGAATTGGCCACTTTAGGGCGCGCGGTTTGCACTATGTTGCGGTGAGATTG